>LNAC01000067.1:2238405-2410139 GCA_002007465.1 Ailurus styani | reverse complement strand
CAAATACATGGAGGCTGAAGAACACCCTACTCAAGAATGAATGGGTCAACCAGGAAATTAAAGAAGAATTAAAAAAATTCATGGAAACAAATGAAAATGAAAACACAACTGTTCAAAATCTTTGGGACACAGCAAAAGCAGTCCTAAGAGGAAAGTATATAGCAATACAAGCCTTTCTCAAGAAACAAGAAAGGTCTCAAGTACACAACCTAACTCTACACCTACAAAAGCTAGAGAAAGAACAGCAAAGAAAGGCTACACCCAGCAGGAGAAGAGAAATCATAAAGATCAGAGCAGAAATCAATGAAATAGAAACCAAAAGAACAGTGGAACAAATCAATGAAACTAGGAGCTGGTTCTTTGAAAGAATTAATAAGATTGATAAACCCCTGGCCAGACTTATCCAAAAGAAAAGAGAAAGGACTCAAATTAATAAAATCATGAATGAAAGAGGAGAGATCACAACCAACACCAAAGAAATACAAACAATTCTAAGAACATATTATGAGCAACTCTACACCAGCAAATTTGACAATCTGGAAGAAATGGATGCATTCTTAGAGAAATATAAACTACCAAAACTGAACCAGGAAGAAACTGAAGACCTGAATAGACCCATCACCAGTAAGGAGATTGAAGCAGTCATCAAAAATCTCCCAACGAACAAGAGCCCAGGGCCAGACGGCTTCCCAGGGGAATTCTACCAAACATTTAAAGAAGAATTAATACCTATTCTCCTGAAACTGTTCCAAAAAATAGAATTGGAAGGAAAACTTCCAAACTCCTTTTATGAGGCCAGCATTACCTTGATCCCCAAACCAGGCAAAGACCCCATCAAAAAGGAGAATTACAGACCAATATTCTTGATGAACACGGATGCAAAAATCCTCAACAGAATACTAGCCAATAGGATCCAAGAGCACATTAAAAGGATTATTCACACGACCAAGTGGGATTTATTCCTCGGCTTCAAGTTTGGTTTAACATTCACAAATCAATCAATGTGATACAAAACATTAATAAAAAAAAGAACAAGAACCATATGATCCTCTCAATAGATGCTGAAAAAGCATTTGACAAAGTACAGCACCCTTTCTTAATCAAAACTCTTCATAGTGTAGGCATAGAGGGTACATACCTCAATATCATCAAAGCCATCTACGAAAAACCCACAGCGAATATCATTCTCAATGGAGAAAAACTGAGAGCTTTTCCCCTAAAGTCAGGAACACGGCAAGGCTGTCCACTATCACCACTGCTATTCAACATAGTACTAGAAGTCCTAGCCTCAGCAATCAGACAACAAAAAGAAATAAAAGGCATCCAAATCGGCAAGGAAGAGGTCAAACTCTCACTCTTTGCAGATGATATGATACTTTATGTGGAAAACCCAAAGGACTCCACTCCAAAACTGCTAGCACTCATACAGGAATTCAGTCAAGTGTCAGGATATAAAATCAATGCACAGAAATCAGTTGCATTTCTATATACCAACAACAAAACAGAAGAAAGAGAAATTAAAGAGTCAATCCCATTTACAATTGCACCCAAAACCATAAGATAACTAGGAATAAACCTAACCAAAGAGGCAAAGAATCTGTATTCAGAAAACTATAAAAGTACTCATGAAAGAAGTTGAGGAAGACACAGAGAAGTGGAAAAACATTCATGCTCATGGATGGGTAGAATAAATATTGTGAAAATGTCTATGCTACCTAGAGCAATCTACACATTTAATGCAATCCCCATCAAAATACCAGCAATTTACTTCAAAGAAATGGAACAAATAATCCTAAAATTTATATGGAACCAGAAAAGACCCCGAATAGCCAAAGGAATGTTGAAAAAAAAAAGCAAAGTTGGCGGCATCACAATTCCAGATTTCAAGCTCTATTACAAAGCTGTCATCATCAAGACAGTATGGTACTGGCACAAAAACAGACACATAGATGAGTGGAACAGAAGAGAGAGCCCAAAAATGGACCCTCAACTCTATGACTCTATGGTCAACTAATCTTCGACAAAGCGGGAAAGAATGTCCATTGGGAAAAAGTCTCTTCAACAAATGGTGTTGGGAAAACTGGACAGTCACAAACATGCAGAAAAATGAAACTGGATCATTTCCTTACACCACACACAAAAATAGACTCAAAATGGATAAAAGACCTCAATGTGAGAAAGGAATCCATCAAAATCCTCGAGGAGAACACAGGCAGCAACCTCTTCGACCTCAACCGCAGCAACTTCTTCCTAGGAACCTCACCAAAGGCAAGGGAAGCAAGGGCAAAAATGAACTATTGGGACTTCATCAAGATTAAAAGCTTTTGCACAGCAAAGGAAACAGTCAACAAAACCAAAAGACAACTGACAGAATGGGAGAAGATATTTGCAAATGACATATCAGATAAAGGGCTTGTACCCAAAATCTATAAAGAGCTTCTCAAACTCAACACCCATAAAACAAATAACTCAGTCAATAAATGGGCAGAAGACATGAACAGACATTTCTCCAAAGAAGACATCCAAATGGCCAACAGACACATGAGAAAGTGCTCAACATCACTCGGCATCAGAGAAATACAAATTAAAACCACAGCGAGATACCACCTTACACCAGTCAGAATGGCTAAAATCAACAAGTCAGGAAATGACAGATGTTGGCGAGGTTGCGGAGAAAGGGGAACCCTCCTACACTGTTGGTGGGAATGCAAACTGGTGCAGCCACTCTGGAAAACAGTATGGAGATTCCTCAAAAAGTTGAAAATGGAGCTACCCTACGACCCAGCAATCGCACTACTGGGTATTTATCCTAAAGACACAAAGGTAGTGTTCCTCAGGGGCACGTGCACCCGAATGTTTATAGCAGCAATGTCCACAATAGCCAAACTATGGAAAGAACCTAGATGTCCATCAACAGATGAATGGATAAAGAAGATGTGGTATATATATACAATGGAATATTATGCAGCTATCAAAAGAAACGAAATCTTGCCATTCGCAACAACATGGATGGAACTGGAGGGTATTATGCTGAGCGAAATAAGTCAATCAGAGAAAGACAATTATCATATGATCTCTCTGATATGAGGAACTTGAGGGGCAGGGTGGGGGATTGTAGGGGGTAGGGAGGGAAGAATAATGAAACAAGATGGGATGGGGAAGGAGACAAACCATAAGAGACTCCTAATCTCAGAAAACAAACTGAGGATTACTGGGGGGTGGGAGGGTAGGGATAGGATGGATGGGTTATGGACACTGGGAAGGGTTTGTGCTTTGGTGAATGCTGTGAAAGGTGTAAGCCTGATGATTCACAGACCTGTACCCCTGGGGCAAATAATAATAATAATAATAATAATAATAAAGAAGCTTGGGTATCTGGGTAATACCAACTATGATTTGACTACTTTAGTTTTAAATATATACATTTTCTGAAAAATATGATTTTTATGTTAGTATGCATGTACTTTATTCAATGAATGGACTTCTAAGACTTGTGTAGAATAATTTTATAACATGAATTGCTATATGCATACACTGGGGTTGTTTACTCCTTCATGGAAATGATGGATCTTAGAGCTAGCAAAAATCCTCAAAACTTTATTTGAAGTCCCATTTTAGAGAAGAACACTGGGACCCTGTAAAAAAGTACCCCAGGTATAGGTAGTTAATGACAGACTGGGACCCAGGTGTTCTGCATTCCAGCCAAATGTTTGGTTTTTTGTTTCCATCATGCTACTAAGAAAACAAATAAATAAATGAAAATCTTTATGGTAAAAAAAAGTATATAGGCATATTAAATAACAGTGCCTTATTTCACAGTACAATTGTGAGAATTACAGAAGAAAACACATCTTTTTAAAAGACTTTAATTATTTATTTGACAGAGAAAAAGAGACAGTGAGAGAGGGAACACAGCAGAGGGAGCAGGAGAGGGAGAAGCAGGCTTCCCGCCAAGCAGTGAGCCAGATATAGGGACTCGATCCCAGGACCCTGAGATCATGGCCTGAGCCAAAGGCAGACGCTCAACGACTGAGCCACCCAGGTGCCCGAAGAAAACATATTTTTAAATTCCTGACACATAGTAAGCTTGCAATTAATGTAACTATAATTCACATAAAATGCATGACTGCTGGGTCGCCTGGGTGGCTCAGTTGATTAAGCATCTGCCTTCGGCTCAGGTCATGACCCCGGGGTCCTGGGATCTAGTTCCCTGCGATTCCCAGTTTCTAGTGAGAATCTGCTTCTCCCTCTCCCCTCTGCCCCTCCCTCCCTTTCATGCTCACTGTGTGATTTCTCTCTCTCTCAAATAAATGAAATCTTTAAAACAAACAAACAAACATGATTGCCGTTGGAACAAGACAGTGAGTTAGCACAGATCATCAGTTTTCTTCCAAGATCAGTGCTGGATTTGTTAAGAATTGAAGAGCTAAAATAAAAGATATGCTAAACCCCTAGGGGAGGCAGAAGGCAGAGATGACCTGCTAGAGGGAGAAAATGCCCCCGCTGCCACCATCAGGGGATAGGCTGGGAGAGAGCTTCTGAGTTGAGGTCTTTTCTTCTCCTTTATGGCCAGCTGGAAAAATTACTGTGTGCAAGTAATTACCATCACTCTTACAAGTCACAGAACCCCCTGCATGTGCCCACCATCGCAAGGGTGGATGGGGCAGTGTCAGGGAGCTGGCAGAGGCTGTGTGGAGTGACAGACAGACAACATCAAGTCTAGGCAAACTTGCAGCTGTGAAGCCTACTGTTCTCTGTCCTATTTCCCACCACAAGGCCAAGGGCCAGGAGGCTTTTTGGTAATTTTTGTAAGTTTTCAATGAACAAATAATCTTATTTAAATAGTCTAGTGCGGAAAATATAAAAGGAGGGAAGCTACCCAACTCATTTTATGAGGCTAGTATAATCTCGGTATTAGGGAAAGACGGCCTATGAAAGAGAAGTCCCCTTTTGCTTTTGAGTATAGTTTCAAAGACACCTAACTAGTAGCTAACCAAACCTAACCCCTTAAAAAAGTATCTCCAGTTCCGTATGTGTAGATCTAGAAGAACAACACTGTCACTGTGGCTTAAGCAGGATGGAAAATCTTCTGCCTTATAAGCAGTCAATAACATGTTTATTAAATAAGCATTTACTTAGCACATACTATGTGCAAGTATTGTACCAAATGCTGGCGATGCTGTTGTTCTCGCCTTTAACTTTCTAGTGGAGCAAAGGTGCCCAGGAAATAAGCCAGCTAGATCAACACAGGAGATTCCATACGTTTCTGTAGGACACATAAACATGTTCAAAAATTCCTCTTCTTACAGCCATGGTAGGCAACTGAGAGGGAGAAGGAATGGTATTAAGCTATTCTTATTATGATCATCCCTCTTCCTTCATCTCTGCATTTTGGACAAACCCCTACTCTCTTGATAGTTCCCTTGACCATCCGGCAGGCCCCTCTGCTCCTCCGACAACACAGAAACACACGTGCAGACACCAAACACATAATACGCCCTGTCTCATTCCCATAGTCTGCCCAGCTCCCGCCTCTGTCTTGACACACTTGTTTTCTCAACTTTCTCCCTGTCCCTTAAGCACAGAGTTGAAGTGAGCTGGCTTGGAGGGTTCAGTTATATGTAAAATGTATAGATTTTTAGACCTATAGATTTTCAATTAAAAATTCTCCCTAAGGTTCTTTGGGAAAGTGTTAAAGAAGAGAAGGGACAATTTAAACATTTTTTTCCCTTTGGATTACAGCAAATCCTGTCATAGTTGTGCCTTTCTAGCTTGTCCGATGCCATCTCAGTATCTCCCTTTACAACTGGTGGGCACGTGACACACGGCTCAACTGAACTAAACACAGACTGAGCAAGATGATTCTCACTGCTGCCATTCTACCCATTTCTCCAACTTCACTAACAAGAATGAGAGGTGTTAGGAAGAATGTATTTTAGAGATGAAGGTCTCTGAAAATAGAAAAAGCACCCACAAAACTAACTTTGAATTCATGAATGAATAGGACCTGATGATTTATCTTCTTTATTTTCCAATATGTCCAACTAAAAGGGACTGTGAGCAATAATGAACATTATTTCTCTCTCTGTGCAACTGAGTATCAACTATACCTTAATTTATCCTACTCTTTATTGAACAAATATATATTCAGCATCATATTTCTATCAGCGAGTTGCCTATATTTATATCTTGTCCACTGCTACTCCATGAAATATCTAACTACCTACCTGTGTCTATTTTTAAATCTAGATTCCTCGAATCTTACTAAAGGCTCTGGGTACAAATTTAAAAGTCTTCATCTCTTAAAAACTATTAAAAGTATGCTTAGAAGTATAGTAAAGTTTAGTTTCTAGCATATTAAAGTTAATCTAATCCCATTTTATTACTCTTGGACTTTTCATTTAGGTTTGGGTTTATTTAGATAGAGCTATTAGAAATATTGTCCTCTAGGGGTAGATATTAAAGGAGACATATAACAAATTTTTGTGTATGGTAATTAAAATTAATGATAAAGCTTTCAAAATAAGTATCTATATTAGTCTAAATTTACAACACTACCACATGCAAGGAAATACTATCTAAAAGGGATCACCAGTCAAGCTAAAACTTTTCTGTGAGAAGATGTAAATGAATTCCTTTTACGAAAAATGTCTGGGGTTCCTAACAGAACAAGCTGGTTTATTATAACAAATTCTTTTCACATGGAATGAAGAAGCCGCTATTTCAGAAAAAAAGAAACATCTATTCAGTTGTAAAATAAAATATAAACATGAGTAATAAAATTGAGAATCTGGAAACTTCTTTTTACACTTAAATACTGGTCAACTTTCCCTATGATTTTATGACATACTGCCTAGAGAAAAGTTAGTAGTTACATCAACTGGTACTTAACGGACTTGGCTATAGCTGATTATGTCACTAACATACATTTGGAAATATAACAATTTGTAAATTTAGTCTAATGACTAGCTGTTGAAAAATCAGTAACACTTACGTCAATCACTGGCATCCAACCAAGGCGTGCCCTGGGAAAATGGTATTAAGAAAGAAAGGCTTATCTTGAGATTCTTTCAAACTACCCCTTTTTTGTCTCTCTCTCTCTCTCTCTCTATTTCCATAGCCCTACTGGTCAGACTCAGTACTCTTAAGCTCCTCTCTCATCTATACCCACTGTCTTGTCTGCATTTTGGCCCCATATTCTCCAACAAATCTCATTTGTAGATCCAATTCTTCATTAACTTCTCGATCACATGCCATCAGCTGTGTATTTTCATTCCAATGTAGCATATGGGTGGCATTTTGAAAAACAACATGTTAATAATGGATCACTAGTTTAATATACTATCTCTTTCTGAAAATACCTGTACTTTATCTGTCTCCATAGAGTTTTTATTTAATATCAGCTGTTTACAATTAGAAAAAGACATGGTGTTCTGAAGTCTAAGGTGTGTAAAAGCAAATTTAAAACTTAAAAGTTAATACATGATTTGAATGATGCATTTCTAAGGCAATCTTCAACCAATGTATGATGTCTGACTACTTCTCTTGCTATGCATTTATTTTCTAAAAGTACCACATGATTTCTGCACATTTTTACAACTTCCCTGACTGGATTTTTGGACATTTTCTTCAGTTCCATATATTTTGTAGAATGTAGGATGCTTCTATTCACACGTTCAGATGATACCAGAAATACTCCATTGAAAATTTAACATCTCCTCTCTGTTCCAATTTTACATTAGTGTAAATGACAAAATTACCTCCACAATATTTTAAGTTCATAAACTTGAACACTTGGTTGTGTCTCTTCCTTTGGTCTTCACATTTATCTGGTTTTTAAAATGCTTCTAATAATTTCTTTGCAAACCACTTTTAGGTATCTCTTTTTTTCTGTTTTATTAATTAAACCATCACCCTTCTGCCCCTCCATCCCCAGCCAGGTCTTTCTTATATTGAAAAAACTTCAAGAGTTCATCATTTAACCCTCCAGATGCGAAAACAAAAGTTGAACTCACCCAACTAAAGGAGTGTATTATAAAATGAGCAATATATTTCACATTTAATTATTTATGGAGCACACACTTAAACTGGCTTACTAGGTGAAGGCACTGTTATAACCCCTTTAGATTTATTACCTCATTTTATCCTCATAACAATCCTACAAAGCTTTTACAATACTCAAAGATACTATGATCTCCATTTTATGGGTTAAGAAATGAGGCATGCAGAAGTGAAGTAAGACCCACAGTCTTTGACAGCTAAGAAGTGAAGGGACCAGGACTGTGAAATAGACTGTAATCTCCTAGTCATCTACCACGAGTCACATCCAACGTTTACCATGTGTAGTTCTCTGTTAGCTGCCAATGATTCAATATCCCATTAACCGGAGCAAGTTCTGCAGACTTGAGAAATATTATTTCACAAATAACTTATACTTACAAGGAATTTCTCTGTATCCAATCTCCAAAGCATGAAAATAATTCATAAATTCCCTAACTGGAATTTTGAAAGCTTCAAAGAGGCCCATGTCTTCAAAAAGTCTGTATGATACCTATAAAGAGAAAGACAAAGCTTTACAAAACATCCCTGGGTGTGTATTATACACAAAAAGAAAAAAAAAATTAAAACAAGTAATTCTTGGCCAACACAGAACTTAACTGGGAACAGTAAGTCAAGTAAGTATCGAGGAACTCTATGTGTCTAGCCCCTGTAGCCCCTGACCACAAGTGTATTTAATCTGCTTTTAAAGGTATGGACATTCAACCAAGAAAACAACCAACCCAAACAACAGTATACCCTACGGAAACCTATCAAGGGACTCCATTGTGTGTGGTATCAACTGCTAGAGAATCCTACTTACCAAATTGCTCATTGAATAGTGCATACTGTAAGCACTAATAAATGGGGGAAAAGCCTTAATTTGGACTGTTTTTATTAAAAAAAAAAAAAAAGGCTTTCCAGAGGATAAAAGAATCAGAGTTGAACCTTAGGGAAGGATAAGGGGAAAGAACTATGAGAGAGAGAAAACCAGTTACCTTGACTAAATATATAGAGAAAATGATTTATTCTAATGCAGTATAAATAACAACATCTAAATTACTTTTTTCCTTGCTTGTCTTCTCTTTCTCCTCCAAATATCTCTCCTCCTTCCTATTGCATTCACAGCTCTGGTGACCCAAATCCAGTGAATACCTATGCATGTAATTGGCATATCTGACATGCAAATGATGGAGAAAAAACTGATAAAAGGCACAGAAGAAGGTACCGGGGAGAGGAATGCTTATTCACATGTCAGAACAGAATGCAGCACCATGTCAAGTGGTCTTACTTCATGTCACAAAGGCATAGTGTTGGCTATAACTCAAGAAACTTTAAGAAAGAATTAGTCATCACTTTTATTATCTGCATCTCTTCTTAAAGTTGTCTTGAAGGATTTCCTCTCCATCTCTGATATCCTGTTTCATAGCTAAACTTCTATCTTTTGTTACAGGCTTTAAATCTGTTCAAATTCAATAATATTCCCTTAATTATTTACTCAGTGTTTATCATATATATTCTATCTATATACATATACAGACATATATACACATATATAGAGAACTATAATGGAATTTCCATCTAAAATGAAACCAGAGGATATAAACAAAAAAATCTCACACCTGTCCTCAGAAAAACAAAGCTCAAGGACTAAGAGACTGATTTTCCATAAATGAATGATTTTTAGAAAAGTGAAAACATTGGAATTTTCTTAAATGATAGGGAGTTGATCAGGAGTTGCCTCATATCAACCTTGAGAAGCTGTACTTAAACGGTTTCCAGAGGCATGAACAAGGAACGATCCAGATTGGGCTGGTCTCTCAAACTAGGCTGACTTGAGCTTTGTTTGTATGACTGCACTGGTTTTGTCCGCTCAGGGAATTTCAAACCTGGTCTCCATTTGCTTTTGATTTTAACAGACTCTAATTGAACTACCCCCTCTTTATATTCCCTGCCCATAATTATAGGCAAACCCAAACCCTCAAGAGATTCACTATACCTTGTTATAGTTTGTACACCCTAAACTGCAGTTTCTCTGCTATTCCTGAATAAATTCTTTTGACAGGTTTGAGTTTGCCTCAGTTTACCCATTCAGGTTAACTATTGAGTGCCCACCATGTTCCAGACACTCTTCTGTGTATGAGGCATATATACAGGGGCACACAACAAATATCTCTGTCTTCAGGGAGCTTATACTCTAGCAGGGGAGGGCAGTAAATAACAGATATAATAAGTAAAGTATGTACTATGAGAGAAATAATGTAGAAAAAGAAAAAGGGGAACAAGGGTGGAGGACTGGGAATACAGGGAAGCTATAGAATTTGCTTTTTTAAATATGGTGGTTAGAGTAGGCAGATCCAGGTGATATTTGAGCAAAGAACTGAAGGAGATGTAGACTGAGGTACATGGATATCTGAGAAAAGTGTTTTCCTAACAGAGAAAAAGGTCTGTGCAAAGGCCCTGAGGTATGCCTGCTGTGCTCAAGAAATAGCAAGAAGGCCAGTGTGGCTAAAACAGAATGAATGAGGACATGAATAGAATTTAAGTTTGTAATAAAAGAGTGGGATGGGGCAGGGTGCAGTCGTGGGGTTTGACAGCTAGACTGATCATTTTAAGACTTTTACTCTAAGTGAGGCAGGGAGCCACTGAAGACATGGGAGCAAGGAAGTGACTTTCTCTGACTTACTTTTTTTTTTCTTTTTAAGATTTAATTTATTTTAAAGACAGAGAGATAAAGGGAGCCTGAATGGGGGGAGGGGCAGAGGAAGAGGGAGAAGCAGACACCTGGCTGAACATGGAGCCCAACGCAGGACTCCAACACTAGGCCCTGGAATCATGACCTGAGCCAAAGTCAGATGCTTTCCTACTGTACCAACCAGGCGCCCCTATGTGACTTATGTTTTAAAAGGATCGCCATAGCTTCTAGGTTGGGAACAGATTATATACTATGTACATCAACTTCTGTATGCTTTTCTTCATTCTAAATGGGAAGTACATTTAAGTTTTACCCCTTTTGTGTGTAACATACCATTCCCACATCCTCCCTTTAAAAATGCAACAGGGGCGCCTGGGTGAGTCAGCAGGTTAAGCGTCTAACTCTTGATTTTGGCTCAGGTCATGATCTCAGGGTTTTGACCAAGCCCAACATTGGGCTCATGCTTGGTATGGAGCCTGCTTAAGATTCTCTCTCTCTCCCTCTCCTCCACAACTTCCCCTGCACTCCCTTCCCTGCTCGCTCTCTCTAAAAAAAAAAAGAAAGAAAAGAAAAGAAAGAAAGAAAGAAAGAAAAAGGCAACAGAAAGTGAAGTTTATGGTTTCTGTAATATTTCAAGCTAGTTTTTTTGGGGTGGTGGTATTTCCTCTTTACTACTGCTTTGGTCTATATTTGAATTCTTATTTATAAATACCTAATGGATTTAACTATGCTTGGTACTTCAGTGACTTGTCCAAGATCACACAACAAACATTATCAGAACCAGAATTCAAGCCAAGCCATAGGCTTCAGATTGTACACTCAAACTACTTCCAATCCTACCACTAGTATTTGAAAAGCAATGTTGTTAGGATTGCAAACAACTGAAATTTCCTACTATTCTCTTAAACATATGAAAGATGAATGGAAAAATTAAGACAATAGGATATTTTAGAGTATGATTTTAAAATAGGTGAATTTTAACCCACATGCTGTTAAAAATCAACAACCAGTAATTTAAACTCACAAATAAGGATACCATTAACCAGGTAAATATTGGTAACCAGAAAAAGTAAGCACCATCCCAAAATCTGAACTATGTCCTTTTAAATTTATTAAAATAAACAAGATAATCATCAAAAAGGCAGTCAGTATATTGAGACTGAAAAGTCATTTCCACTGCACATGTCTCTTTAAAAATCTTTTGAAGTGAGGACTTTTTCTGTGTAGTTTCAGCCAAAAGGTGATTTCTCGGAATGTTCAAGTTAATTCATTTCAGCTGTCCCAAAGTCTTACTAAGGTGAAAAAAAATACGCCGTTCACACAGTGAAAATATCATGGCTTTGTGCTTATAAACTCAAATCAAAGAGAAAAACCCATAAAGTTCTACTCAGCAAGACAAATAAAACTGCATTTTCTCAAAGTTCAATGTTTTGTCTCCCATCCAAGTACTAACCAGGCCCGACCCTGCTTAGCTTCGGAGATCAGACGAGACAAAGTTCAATGTTTTGTAAACAGGAAAGATAAATAGTGACATGCTAAGTCTCATGTAGTTACGTATTTCTTTTTTGGAAGGTGACTGGAAGAAAAACACATTAGTGCATTTTACTGCAATCTAATTGTTCGTTATATCTAATCTTTCTGTTGTGTACTCATATCCAGGACTCTTAGAAAACATTTTGTGGCACAGCTGGTCAAGTTTCACAAGCCCACCCCAGCTCCCAGAACTTCAAGGGGAGCCCTGTAGGGAGGAACAGTATTTGCTACACTGTCACTAGGGCTAAAAAACTGCTACAGTAACGACTTTCCCATGGGCTCTCTGTTCAGAGTGTTTGAAGACAGAATCCGCGAATGTGTTTTATGGGGGCCAGTGGCGGGGGGAGGGGGGAGGCCGGAGCTGAGAAACAGCTGAAGGTAAATGAAGGCCAAAAGTATGGATTTTCAATATGGCTATGTCTGCATTCAAATCATAGGCCCAATATTTACTCTATGACTTCACATGAATGGTATATGCTCTTTTAAGCCTCAATTTCCTCTTCTGAAAAGCAGAGATTAAACACTATCTGCATCAAAGTTACTGAGAAGATTGAGTTGTAGGGTTTCCAGGAGTCTGCGACATACGGATCGGATACAACACAACGTAAACTTTTTCTCTTCCTAATGAGCCACACTCTGCAGTGAAGGAGAAAGACAACTTCCCGACCTTCTGCCACCTCTTTTTGGGGCACCACCACAGGAGTATTTCCAGTAAAATCACTCCCACAGAGACATAGTCTGCAAGAGGTTTCAGAGAGTGGGATACAAAACCTCCCGGAAGGAGCCCTGAGGTGTGAGGCTAAGGTGGACTGGATAAAAACAGCTGTCCTTACACGTTGGGTTCCTGTAGAGTATGAACTCAGCTCTAATACCTAGCTTGCTAAAATGTAACACAAAGGCCGCTGGAGGTGAAGGAAAGTTTAGGAGAAGGACGTGGGCCTTTGGAATGCCGAGGCCTGTGGGACTCCCTGCCCTTGGAAAGCTGCAGGCAGTTGTCACCCTGAAGCTTTCTCAGCCAAAACAGCCGCCCTGGGATCTGAGAGATGTATGCATTGTCCCTTAGGCTATGTTTAGCAGAACACGTAGAACACCCAGGTTAGCATAACGTATCTTTCCCGTAAAGAGACTCTCCCAGTTTCAGAAGGACCCCTTGTCACACGTCATGTGCTTGAGAAACAGTGATAAGGATTTGTGATTTTCGTGAAGGACCAATAAAAGTGGGAGCAAAGAGGAGCAAAGGGTCTTTGTCTTTGAGTGTTGACCCCATGTCTTCTCCACTCTTTCACATCAAAGTTTGAAGTAATCTTAAATCCTTTGATACAGGGATTGCTGGCCATTCCCCAACACTTACACCTGTCTTCAAGATCACCTAGGGTCCCTGGGTAGCATAGTTGATTAAGTGTCCAACTCTTGGTCTTGGCTCAGGTCCTAATTTCAGGGTCATGAGATAGAGCCCCACATCTAGCTTTGTGGTCAGCACAGAGTCTGCCAGAGTTTCTCTCTCCCGTTCCCTCTGCCCCTCCCCCACTCCTCCCCCCATGCTCACTCACCCTCTCTAAAATAAATAAGTCTTAAATATGAAAAAAATATTTAAAAAGAGCACCTAGCATAAAAGATGTTTCTTAGCACCAAGGAGAAGGAAAAATGAGATCATTAACTCCTAGTAAAAGTGCGAGGAGTGTCATCCCAGTCCTCGAGGTATTCATGGTCAGGAGAGTCTAGAAGAGGCAACTATATGTTACACAGGCTTTGTAATTATTTTGAACTTCATAATCCATCAATCATTTTAGCACACTTCTTTTGTAGGTAGCGAGTTGAACTGTCATTATTTTGACCCGTATCTAATTTCCCTATTAGACCCTTTAAGGCAGAGGGACATACTTTTCTTCTTGAAGACTAGACTAGCACTTTGTGTTTGTAAAAATGAGAAATAGAGGAAAATGCCCCTCTATCCTCCTCCTTCAAACCTCCTTCTTCAAACCTTCATGGATCAGAAATCCTCACCCTGAAGCCCTACCCTCAGATACTTGCTGAGATGTCTGAAGAAAGCCTGTCTCTGATGCATGGAGTAGAAATCAGCATAGCATGTGATTTCTCTTCTAGCATTTTCCAGGGAAGTGTTAGCAGTTCCAATAAATCTGTGTCTTGAATTCTCACCTAAGTCTTGTTAGTTTGGCAGTCTTTAGCATCTCTGCAGTGATATTTATTCCAGCTATGAAAACACCCCTAAATCATCTTTAAATAAGCTGATAAATATTACTGCATCATCCCCCTTGAGTGTGTATTCTGATAAGTGTCTGATAATAGAGCAAATCCAGTGTTTACTCATTATGAACAAACATGTTCAAATTCCTAATTTCTGTGTTTTCTTTCTGCCTCAGGGAAACACCTTCTTTTAAGTGTGGGAAGCCCTGAAAGTAGTTTAGCTTAAGGAAAAAATACAAAAAGTCTTGTTAAGTAGCAATAGTTCCTATTCTGTATTCCTTGTGATACAAAAAGGTATTTTCTACATTAAAACACAGAGAACTCTATTTGATATGTTTCTCATAGCAACAGAAGGAAATGTATTTCTGCACAGTATCTTACTTTTGGGAAGACCTAAGCACCATAATATTCAAATGTTTTAAAGGCACCTGGGTGGCTTAGTTGGTTGAGTGTCTGACTCTTGATCTGGCTCAGGTTATGATCTCAAGGTCATATGATGGAACCTCACAACGGGCTCCGAACTGGGCGTGGAGCCTGCTTAAGATTCTCTGTCTCTCCCTTGGTCCCTCCCTCCCTAAAAAAGTTTTAAAAAATAGTCGTTGGAAAAAATTACACATAATAAATTACTGCTTATGATTTGGCAACTTTTGTCTTTTGAGGGCTTGTATCAGTTTTTCTTTTGCTGAATTCTATAAATTTCAGATGTATTTTTCCATCTTGTATATCCCTGCTCTCTTCCAATTTGTCTTAAAAACTACATATTTTAATTGCATAATATGGCATTCCACTCACTTCAAGTTCCAATTTCTTTTGTTAAGCAACCATCAAGGAATCTACAGAATGTTGGTACTAAAATAACCTTTCTCCACCACCAGTGTCAGGCATGGACACAGCTTTAACCAACCGAGGGATGTTTTTTTCGACATTTAACATCAAACATATTGGGGCGCCTGGGTGGTTCAGTCAGTTAAGCGTCTGCTTTCGACTCAGGTCATGATCCCAGGTCCTGGAATGGAGTCCCAGGTGGGGCTCCTTGCGTAGTGCAGAGTCCACTTTTCTCTCTTCCCTTGCCGTTCCCTCTGCTTGTGTGCTCTCTCTTGCTCACTCGCTAATAAATACATAAAATCTCTACAAAAAATAAAAAAATAAAGTCAAACATATGAATAGATTCCTTACCTGACTAAGAATACGGCCACATTTTCTTCCTATTTTTTCCACCAAATCAAAAATTGGAAAATTCCAAGTATTTAGCTGCTCCATAATTGAGTCCAAGTTATCCATGACAAGAGGTTCAGGAGCAAGAACTGGCTTGTCCTATGATGAAGATGAAAATATTTTAAGAACAATCAGTTTTTCTACAAAGCAATTTGTGCTTTTATAGGTTCAACAACAGAGGTTACAAAAATAAATGACTTAAAACTTCAGGGTAAATGAGTGACTCTTAAAAAAAAAAAAATCAACAAGACACTGATCTCACCAAAAGGAGGAAAGGGCCTAGTGCTTTTTCATATCATGACTTTTGCATATTAGGTGCCTGTCTATTGTTGGTTCATATATGCTACTGAAAAAAAATGGATATGTCTTTCATAAGTTAATATAACTGCTTTTCACCTACCTTGGGGTTCCTAAATAAAGATTGGAGGACTTCAGAACACTCTGAAATCTTATGTAAATTTATCTCTTTATTTGTTTATGTAAATTTTTCTGGGAGGGCTCCAGGCTTACACTGGACTCTCCAAAGAAACCCATGAGTGGGGAGAAGGGGTTAATCACTCCCTACTCTACTTGGCTGAATTTATATAATTGCTTCAAAATCAGCACTGATCCTGTGGGATGATAACTGCCACATTTTTTTCTTAGATTTTAATTTAATTCATATGATGTATGACTTCCAAAGAAACATGCATCATATTAATGTAAAGACACTTAATAATTGGTTCCAAATGAGGACATTCTTAAGAGCACCTTTACCAAAAAAAATAAATAAATAAATAATAAAGATAATGAGGACTAGGAAACATACAAATTACTTTATCTGGCAATCTCTTTAAAAGTATAAGTGGTAAATCAGATAAAAGAGAAATGATAATGGCAGCAATTGATAATTTCATGATAGCCAACTATTTTCTATTTGTTGCCTCCCTGAAATTAACCTGACTCAAATATACACGTTCATCCATTCAAACTGATCTCTATAAACACATAAAGTCAGTTCTCATTAAAGGCTATTTTAATGGGTAGTGTATCAGCATAAACCTAGTTTAATATAATAAGGAAAATAAATAGTGGCACACTTTCTAAATGAAGGAAGTGCTAGGAAAAAAAAATAGCAGATGCCCTAAAACAACTAACATATGTCACTTTTGTTGACTGATATTTATAAAACATTGTTTCACTGGATGAAATAAATTTTTCCTATGCATACCTTCAACACTTTTAGATTCTAGGATTAAGAAACACCTGTAATCACTTCTGGAGATGAACACTTGCATTTTTAATCACTAAATAAGAGAATTGTAAAGAGATCAATAAAACTTGGATAAAGAAAAATTATATTGATACATGGGGGTAGGGCTATAAGGCATGTATGATATAAAAGAGATAGATATATCTGTAAAAATCTAATGATTCAGGGACTATTTCTGACTCAGGCAATTTCTCAAGTAAAGGAATGAGCAAAGTGATATGGGGCTACCAGGAATATCATGGCCTCAGGCGTGTAGGGGGCACAAGCAGAAGCTTTCCTCAGAGGTTCTCTCAGGCACTCAGTCTCATCTTCGTTCTGTACAATATCACTGCTATCACTGTTGTTGTTGGTTTCATAATCAGAGGTAACTTGAGTAGTGTCATCTGCAATGGAAAGAGAACAGCTTATTAGGAAACTTGCAAATGGAAACAGGGGTCCCATTTGAGCGAATATTCCTAAAATGCATATGGCAAATACCGTGCTTAGGGACATTATTTTAATAAGCTTACATACCAAGAATGTAAGATCATAAAGTAGGAAAAAGTACTTTAAAAAAAAAAGATTTTACTTAGTTATTTGAGAGAGAGAGAGAACAAGCAGGGAGAGGCACAGAGGAAGAGGGAGAAGCAGGCTCCCCACCAAGCAGGGCGTGGGGCTCGATCCAGGGACTCCATGATCATGACATAAGCTGAAGGCAGATGCTCAACTGACTGAGCCACCCAGGTGCTCGGAAAAAGTAGACATTTCTTAACCCAATGAAACAGATAGAATTATGATCTGTGATTTATATGACATTCAATAATTCCTCCATAACAATGCTTAGATCAGGAGCAGTTTATACTTGTAAAAAATTCCGTGACTTTTTATTTCTTTTTCCTTTATGCATTCCCCCAACGCACTAAACCACCAAGTAGCTAAGTCTAGAATGGGCACATGGGGAGAAGAAGTTGAGTTGACACCCAAGCACTAGGTGATCTGTAGGACATGGCATAATAGCTAGAGTGTACTTAAGGGCCTGGGAGATCTTATGTATCCAATTTTGATCTCTAGGAATCTGTGGCTTTCTTCCCTACTTTCCTCTTCCATTGTCTCCCATTTCAGTCAGCATTAAACTACACTAACTAGATGCCCAATCAGGTACTATCAAGTGTCCGTAGAACATGCTTCTGGGGCAAAGACCTCAAAAGAAGTTTCTCATGGCTGAGTAAGTGCCTGAATGGTTTACTGGGTGAATGCCACATGCTGGATATCACCGAAAGCGCTTCATTTGTGCTAAGCCATTTAAACGTACACAATCCTATGAGGCAGGTATTACTCCACATCACTGCATTACTGATGTCCTCACTTGCAGAAAGGAAACTGAGGCACAGAAAGGATAAGTAAATTATTGAAGGCACACAGCTGGTAAATTTTGCCACTTGCATCTGAACTCACGAAATCTGACTCTAGTTCCTACATTCTTTACTTTTGATAAAGTCTAGCTTTATTTTTTCCCCCTGCATAGTTATTGCTAGGATTCCTATCCAATCTTTGCCTTCCCCTAAGTCACAAACATATCTTCTTTCAGAAATTTTACTGTTTTAGCTTTTACATTTAGGTCTATGCTCTATCAAGAATGATGTTTATGTGGTGTGAAGTAGGGGGTGAAATTCATTTTTCCAACTACTGGAAGCTTCTGCTTGTGCCCCCTACATGCCTGAGGCCATGATATTCCTGGTAGCCTCATATCACTTTGCTCATTTCTTTACTTCAGAAATGGACTGAGTCAGAAATAGATCCCTGAATCATTAGATAAATAAATATATCTCTCTCTTTTGGAACATACATGCCTTATAGTCCTACCCCTATGTATCAATATAATTTTTCCTCATCCAAGTTTTATTGATCTCTTTACAATTCTCTTATTTAGTGATTAAAAATGAAAGTATTCATCTTTAAGCAACTCTACTGCTGATCCTCAAGCCTGCACCACACTATCTTGATTACTGCAGCTTAAGTCTTGAAGTCAGGTAATGTATTTCCTCTAACTCTGTTCTCCTTTTTCACTTGCTTTGGATATTTCTAGGACTGTTGTATGTCCTCATACATTGACTATCTAATTTTTCTTAAGTTGCTAGTGAATAATGGCTTTTGTCATGTAGCCTAGTGCCATCAAGAGTATCTTGTAGGACTTTTCCAAAGACCCTTTTACTTCAATCTTTCTCATGCAACTTTTTCTATATAAGAATGAGACACAGTATGGAAATGAATTTGACAAGTTTCAATCCAAGAATTTGTAGAAAAAAGTGAAGAACACTCAAAGGCCATAGTTCCATGTGATAAATACTCCCCATATACAAAGGTGATAAATACTCCCCATTTTTCTGTCAGACTCCGAAGAGTCAAAGAAGATCAGGGCCATAAAGAAGGGAATATTCTGAGTCTTCAGAATGAAACAATATCAGAGAGAATGCTCCTTTGATTCTTCCTTGTCTATGTCTCTTGACCTTTGTACGTTGCCACAGCATACCATTCTCACAGGCAAATAATCAATCAATATTTATTGAGATATGTCAATAAATGCTGAAGTAGATAATTAAGAATCATTCTTACATAGCTTTATCACCCTTAAGACTGTAGTTCAGAAAAGCCAGATTTTTTCCTACCTTGTGAACTTTTAGCACTAACAAAATGAAGTCCCTAGAGTTGCATCAATAAAAATAAAATACTAATTATCTTAGTAATGGCAGCAAACATGAACTATTTACAGTGACCCAGATACTATAAGTGCTTAAGTGATTTTTAGAATTGGAAGTATAGCTGACATACAATATTATGTTAGATTCAGGTATACAACATAGTGATTCAACAATTATATATATTATGCAATACTTCCTGTAAGGGTAGTTAACATATACTTAAAACAATATTACTGACTATATTCCCTATGCTCTTCCTTTTATCCCCATGACTTATTTTATAACTGTAAGCCTCTGAATTCCCTTCACCTATTTCGCCCACCCATTTCCTCCCCTCCCTTCTGGCAACTGCATTTGTTACAAGTTTATTTGTTTGTTTTTCTTGCCTCCACATATAAATGAAATGATAGGGTATTCCTCCTTCTCTGTCTGACTCATTTCACTTAGCATAATACCCTCTAGGTCCACCCATGTTGTTACAGATGGAAAGATTTCATTCTTTTTTATGACTGAGTACTAGTCCATCATGTTTTAGGTATCTTCCATATCTTGGCTCTAGTAAATAATGCTGCAGTGAACATAAAAGTACATCTATCTTTCAGATTAGTGCTTTTGTTATAGGTTCTAAGTAATTTAGCTCTTAAAATAATCCTGTTTGGGAGGCGCTATTATTATCCCCATCTACGCATGCAAGAACTGAGGCACAGAGATCACAAATTAGTGGAATAGGATCCACTGCCTGTGTTCTTAACCTCTCCATAATCCTGCCTCAAGAAACAGCATTTTTATACACATACAATGATCTAAGCAGGGTATTTTCTCAGTGTGCAATGGAGACCTCCAGAGAGTATCCTAGAATGGACGAGCCTCCGGTGTCCAAGATGAAATGACATTTCTATGTGTTCTATATATTATATAAAATGACATCTAATTAAAAATATATATATATATTTGTGTATAGGTATTTAAAACCATTTTGGACAAAACTGTACCTATGATGAACTCTTAGCTGGTAGGATTAGGGATGATTTTGCTTTCCTTCATTGTCTTTTTACATTTGTCTTCTAAAAAATCAGAAACGGGGCATCCTGGGTGGCTCAGTCAGTTGGGCATCTGCCTTCAGCTCAGATCATGATCCCAGAGAGTCCCACATCAGGCTCCCAGCTCCACGGGGAGCCTGCTTCTCCTTCTGACACACTCCCCTCTCATGCTCTCTCTCACTTTCTCTCTCTCTCAAATAAATAAATCTCTCTCTCAAAAAAAAAAAATCTCTCTCTGCCTGCCTCTGCCTGCTTGTGATCTCTCTCTCGCTGTCAAATAAATAAAGAAAATCTTAAAAATAAATAAATAATACAATCTTAAAAAAAATAAAACATAAATAAAAAAAATCAGAAACATATGTTATGTTTTGGATCAGAGGGGTAAAAAAACAAGTAATTTCCATGTTGAGGAACAGAATCCAAACAAAGAATTACCTGTTCTGCTCGATGTCCGAATGGCTGCACTGCTTCCCTCCAGGGGCCCGTCCGCAGGATTTCCTTGGGGATACGGTCTGCCACAGCTGAGAAATAGTGCAACAGCTGTAAGTATATCCTCTCTTTTCAAAAAATCATAGGCACACACCGTCTACGTACACATGAAGACAGATCATAATCAAATGTTTCTACTTTCCACTTATTTGATAAAAAAAATTCACTTTGCTTTATACATGGATGCTGATAGACTCTTTTCTTTTTAGTAAGAGAGTGATCAGTCTAACGGATCGGAAGTTTCACTCAATGCTCACCCTCCTCCACAGTCTAGACATTTGAAACCACTTTTGTTACATTATTTAGAGAATCCTGGGACAACCTGCTACCTGCTCATAGTAGTGATTTTGGAGGTGCTGAGGCATATTTAGTCAAAAACATCTTCCCCAGTGCCTTCCCTTTAACCTGCCTAACAGCCTCATTAGTAGATTTATTTCTATGGGTTAAGGTACTTTATGCCCAAAGAGCCCCTTTAAGATTGCATATGTGGAAATAGAATGACAATACATTAATTTTCTTTTCTGCCACAAAATAAAAATTCCTTTTTCAAGACCGATCAGTCACCCGCTAAGGCCCAAAGGAAAGGAACAAAGTAGAGGTACATTGTGATGGAGAATGAGTGGAAAATTGACTGCATAAATGCTGGTTGAGAAAAACAGGCCAAGAGGGTACGTTGTGAGTAATCTAGAAAAATGAACATAGTAGAGAGTCCTGGTTCTTTAACAGAGGACACTGGAAAAGGTAGGATACTTTTGTTTTCTCAACAGTTCTGACTGCTTTAAAAATTAAAAGCAACCCCACAAATGGCCTGGCAAGTTTCTTCTCTCACTTATCTTGTTCAGAAACTCCATGGTTAGATTTTAATTCTGCCTTTTGCTTCAGGGTTCTTTTCTTCTGCCTAATATTACAAAGGGTCTCAGAGGGTTTTTGTTTGTTATTTAACCACAGAGTACTCACTCTAAAAGGGAAAGAAATGGTTTATAATTTACTAAATGTCTCATCACTTTTATTTTCCCTCAATTGTGTTTATATATGTGTTGTAGATCTAAGCATCTGCCAGTTAGAGAATATTTTCCTCCTAAGTAAATTTATTTTCAAGTCTTAAACGTAAGTGGAGAAGCATCCCATGCAAAATATTCTAATTACGAGACCCCATCACTTTGATTTAGGGAATCAAAAGAAAATGACAGGACCGAAGAAAAAAGAAAGCAGATACAAATGATGGGCTTACATTCTTGGGTGACACTTGGTAGATGGAGGGTTTATTAGTTTTAAGAATTTTCATGCAAGATAATACTTAAAAGGAACACTTAAATTAGCAGTTCAAACATACTACCTCTTATGCCAAAAAAACAGCTCGTTGCATGGACATTACAGCAGCCAAAAGACTGGGATTCAACGCCAAACCCTTCGAGTTCAGCAGGGGAAACCACAATAATTAGTCGTGTGTTTCTGGAGCTCTCTGTGCCTACATGGGTGGCTGCCTTGAAGGCAATAATTGAACGTGGTTTGAATTACAGATTTGTAAAGCCCAAACAAATAAAAGACACACTACTGGATCTATAAACATTACTGAACAAGCAGGCAGTGAAATTCTCTTGTTTTTCTCCAAAACCTCTTTTATAAAAATCCCATTATATTCTTCCTTCTAAGAGTACAAAAAATAGACCATGAGGAGAAAAGCTATGCAAGTGGTGGATCTTTTCAGAACATCTCTGCTTTCTTTAGGCGACTTATTTCCCACAAGTTTGGAGTCCACAGTGGGAGAGTCTCCCTAGAAATGCTGGGAGCAGACATCCTTGATGTTCATTACTCCACTGAGCTTCATCTTGGCTTGGGATGCAGACCTCAAAAACATGTTTCCTAAGGATGTTCTGCTATAGACTAGCTCCATGGGCAATTACTGCGTGTTAACCTAAAGAAATTGGTTCTGCGGTCAGGTAAATTCAGAAAAGGCTACCTGAGACAAAAATCAAGAGGTCTGCTTTTTGCAGGGCTTCTCAGAGTTTTTAATTAAGCGATGGGTGTTGTGAATCACCGAGGGAAATACGATATGTTTTTTACCGCAGATCATGGTTTGTGGGGGGGGGGAGGGGAAGATGGGATTAATATTCCAGAGAAACTATTTTATTAAAAAAGCTCTCATAGAGAGGGTCACAGAATAACTTTGGGATGGTAAACTAACTTTTTACTCTGGCCTTAGACAAATAAACTAACAAAAATGATTTTCCCTTTTAAAATATTTGTAAAGAGGAAACAAGTAAAAATAAAGATTAGAAAAAGAAAGCATTCATTTAGAGTTTATGACTAAGTGATATGAAAATGAAATCTGTGAAGCTTAAAACTGAATGTAATAAATCTAGTTCTGGGAACTAACAGGTGATTATAAGATGATCAGTATGTTATTCATTTACTCAAAATGGTTACCCTCATGAACCTTAGCAAAGAAACAGCATTTTGTTCAAGGCACTCTCTTGGCTACACTTAGCATAAAAACACTTAACTCTTCTAGTTAAAAGAATAGTGTAATGCTTTAAAATCAATCCTTCAAGATGAAGCTATTACCAGAGAAAAACAACAACACAGTAATCAGTAAGAGGAGGTATTTCCTTCTTCATGACAACGTTGACAAAATAACTACTCTTACCATGTGAGGCCTTTTTTTCTTATCTTCTGTGGAAATATATTGCTTTCTATTTCTAATTCTATTTAAAAATGATAGAGCAGGGTGCCTGAGTGGCTCAGTGGGTTAAGCCTCTGCCTTCGGCTCAGGTCATGGGATTGGGGTCCTGGGATCGAACCCCGCATCAGGCTCTCTGCTCAGCAGGGAGCCTGCTTCCCCTCTCTCCCTGCCTGCCTTCTGCCTACTTGTGATCTCTCTCTGTCAAATAAATAAAATCTTTTAAAAAAAGGACATCAAAAAAATAATAAAAAAATAAAAATGATAGAGCAGTACAAGCCAATTGCTTAACTGCCTTCAGAAACCCATTGGAGTCCAACCATAATGTGCCATGTGTTAGCTGAGCATTTCTGTTTTATTTATGTATTCATTTAAGAACTTACTTATTTTAAGATTTTTATTTTTAAGTAATCTCTACACCCAGTGTGGGGCTCAAACTCACAACCCCGAGATCAAGAGTTGCATGCTCTTCTGACTGAGCCAGCCAGGCGCATTTTTAAAGTGGGGATTGCAAACTTAAAATACCCTCAAAATGGATATAAAAATCCCCCCTAAAGAGCAAATAAAAATTTTCCAACACAGTGTGTTTTCTTAAATTGCTTATGATTTTTAAATTATATGCTTTATGCATTCTCCACTAGTAAGCCAAAGCAATACACAACTACTTATTTTCTATCACCTCCAAAGTTTAGCTGTATGGACTCTAGGGACTCTAAGCTTTCTATTAACAGGAAACCATGGAAAAATCAAGTTTCTATTCAACACAAATCACATTAACCTATACTTACTTTCCTGTCAACTTCTTTGGCAAGCCTACACAGAGCTGTGTGGACTGGTGAGGAACACTCATAAGAGTTTTTGGATGGCTTAAACTCCAGTGAACAATGTAAAATCCTTACCTGCTACATATAACAGGTGGAGGGAGGATCTGTGGAGACAGGTCAGGGGCACTCTGAGTATAAGTTAATGTCCTGTGAGAACCTAGGCCCTGTCCGGCAGTTGTGTTGGCAGATTCTGGAAACCGCACTGCAGAAATTTTGCTGACTGGGCTGCTGGCAGGAGTCCCTTGGACAGGTGAGGAACAGGGCGATGAAAGAGGTGAAATTTTAGCTAGGGCACCTAGAAAGAAAAAGAGTTTTTTTAAATCCCTAAATCAAATTTTTTCTGAAGTTAAAAACTGCAACTCTTAAACTTCACCTCAGACCCCCGATTAGTCCACCAGGATCACGCGAGCGCTCAGGCCGCAGAGCTGGCCCTCTCTGCCCCCATCTGGAGACAAGGTGTACAGTGGGGCGTCTCCACAGCATGAAAGGTGAAGAATGAATCATCATAAAAAAAATCAGTGGCAATGTTGGCAAATCCAGCTGAAGCCTTGGTGTCCTGGAGTAACTTCAGGACAGAACGATATTATTTTCTCCTCCCATTTTTGTTTCTTCTTGTCATTCTGACCTACTGACAATAATTAAAATTTCCTCATGGAAATTTCTCCTAGGTTGTGAAATTTTTAGCAGTCACAGGATCTGCTATTATTTTAAACATTAACTTATCTGGAGCCGAGTCTGGCAGGTATCCGATACTTAAAATATTTAAAGAAGACAGATTTTTTTGAGAGGCAGTTAACTTTATCAGCCATCAACATTTCCAGTGACTACCTTATTTGTGTGAAACAGGACTCTGATCAGAGTCATTTCTGAAGAAAACACTGAAAAATGTAAGACGATCCGTTTCAGATTAAACAGTAGGCCTCGAGCCCAAATTTTAAGGGTTGGTATCCGTGCCAAACTGTGTTTACTCTTGATTGTGAAAATTTTTACAGAAAACTGGCTTAGATTTCAAAGTGCTGACACTTGAGTACAAGGACGCCGTCTTTTGAAGTTCCGCTCTCCCAAACACACAGGGCAGGCGGCGCTTAAAACTGAAGAGAGCACTATCTTCTGAACAGCCATCTGCTTACAGTTTGTCAGCACGGCAGGGCCCAACAACCTACTGTAAGGCAAATGAAATGAAATCATTCCTTGTTTTCTGTTTCTCACCACTGAGGGAGACGCACAGCCAGCAGCTCTCCCGTCACCGGATAATACATGTGGGGAACTGGCAGCTGGCTGAGTTTGCTTCCAACGTCCAGTTCTCTCACAAGTTTTATTTGTTACACCCAAAGATTTTCTGGTCCACTGAAAGGAATATTAAGCTTGCTGAAGGGCTTTTGTAGTTTTTACATTTCTTGCTGGCACCATTCTTTCTTTTGTTTTGCTGTACCAGATGAGAAATCCTGCTCTTCCTTTGATAAGTCTGGAGGTCGGCAGCCCTCCTATTCCTTTGCTGAGTATGTGGACTGTTGATTCCTGATGGATAGATCAATCCCTTGCTTTCATAGGTGAATGAAACTAGTCAGACGCAGAGAGGTTAAAGAACCTTCCCAGGGTCACAGTGCTAATAAGTGGGAGAATATGGAGTGAGCCCAGCTGTTCTTAGTGAAAGTGGTTTTAGCCCATAATGCTCTCAGAGACTGTCCAAGGAGGAAGAAAAGTCCATCATCTACTATTATTTGCAGTTATTTGCAATATTTGCATTGCACTTTATAATGACACAGCTAATGGGTTTTTTAAAATTTCTATTTCTACTGAAAAGATTTATCTCTTTTACCAAAGATACTGACAAACCTGTCCTAATAGGTACATAATGTCCTAACACCCCCCAAAACCCAAAAAACAAAACAAACCAACAAAACCCCACTAAATTCTTAACTCAGAATTTCCCAACGAACCTATCATTGTGTGCAGCAAAGTGGGTTATAGGTGCCCTGTGAAGTACTAATGGTAACTTCTTTTGAATAAAGATTTTATTTGGAAGCTTCAGAATAAATTTAATTTTTAATATTATTTCTAATATTTCATGATGAGATTTTATAATTTTACAAAATGAAGGAAATAAAATTTTCATCAAGCTCCAAATCCCTTCCCGTTTCTCCACTGCCCTGTAACATTATTGTATTCACACACACTATTTCACAAATACCACATCATGCCCTGATGGAAAAAGGCTAGAAAGAGCTAGTTTAATTCAGACTGTTTGTGAGATTATGGCCAAGTGAATCTTCAGATAATCTTAGGAAAGCAGAGTAAACATTAAGGAGTGGGCTGGGGGTGCGACGTTGCATGAAGTACCTGCACAGAGTAATGATCTGTTTGTTCAACAAATAGCGACTACGTGCTCCCTTCCAGAGACTAAGGATGCCATAGTAAAGAACAACAACACACTCCCTGCAATCATGGAGATTCCACTGTCGTCGAGGAGTCAGAAAATTAAAGAGGTGGAAGAGGAGGAAAAGGAAGAAAAAACAGAAAGAAGAAGGATAAGGATAAAAAAGAAAAGATACACAGTGGAATATTAGCCAGCCATCAGAAAGGGTGAATACCCACTAATTGCATCAACATGGATGGAACTGGAGGGATTATGCTGAGTGAAATAAGTCAAGCAGAGGAAGACAATTATCACATGGTTTCACTCATATGTGGAGCATAAGAAATAGCACAGAGCGTCATAGCAGAAGGGAGGGAAAACTGAACGGGAAGAAATCAGAGAGGGAGACAAACCAGGAAGACTCGACTCTGGGAAACAAACTGAGGGTTGTGGAAAGGGAGGCGGGTGAGGGGGATGGGGAAACAGGGCGATAGGCATTAAGAAGGGCACGGATGGTGATGAGCACTAGGTATTATATGCAACTAATGAATTACTGAACACCACATCTGAAACTAAGGATGTACTATATGTTGGCTATTGAATTCAAATTTTTTTAAAAAAGAAAAGAAACCCAGGTAGTTATAAGTGCTCTAAAGAAAAATAAAGAATATAGAACAGAGAACAGACAGGCTCTAGGGGTAAAATTTGAGCAGAGGCCTGGTGAAATAAGAAAGACATTTAGACAAGTATTGGGGGAAGCATGTTCCAGAAAGAGGGACCTACCTGGGGGGTGTCAGAGGGTTAGTTGGGAGGGTTAGTCATGGGTGCAGCTTAGCAAAGGGGAGAGAGAGGGGCAGGGAACATAGCCAGAGAAGCTGCTGGACAAGGCTGTAGAAGGCTGATAGGCCAAGGCAAGACTTTAACTGTTGTTTATTTTGAAAAAGAGACTTCTGATAGGCATTGCTTTAGGCAATTCTTTAATTATTTTGATAGCTAATTGTGAATTTTTCCAAGTTTTCTACCACCTCTTTACTAGATCAAAGCCTATGGGAAGAGTGCCCATATCTGTCTTAACACAACATATTTTCTAAAGGCAATTTTTGAGAGGAGTGATTGTTTTCATCGCTAATTCTTCGTAGCTGCCAGCTGATATCCTCAGAGAAATGCAATTCACACTTAAATACAAATTTAAAAATCCCCCTCAATGATTAGAGTTCTTGGAACTCATGGATTAACTAAATTTAAACAAATAGCAGACCTTAAGACTCCAAACTTACTGCCTGGGATGAAAGTTAAAATAAACCTTGTAATGGAGGAAAAGCACTTTGCTTCTGTAGTACTTAGTCAACATATTTTGAACACTTTTAACAAGCATGAATCTTGGCAACAACCATGAAAAGAGGGATATGTGTTCTCAGTCACCAGGATGGCAACACAGGATGTGCCCTGCTTAGCTCTCCCTCAGAAGAACAATGAACAACTACTCAAGAACAAGACACCACTGAAGAATCCTGGAACATGGGGGTGAGCTGAAGCATGCCCCTGCACCACAGAAACCAAGACCGATTGTACAAGAAGGGTAAGAGTAGAGACTACAAGTTGACCACACTCCTGCACCCCCAGCCAGCACCACACTGTGTGGAGAAGTCTCCTCTGAGCCTCTGGTTTCTCCAGCAGGAAAAGAGGACCCAAGAGGACAACCAGCACCCCCTCGCTCCCGCAGAACTGTGGGCTGCTCTGGAGGAGCTCCCCCTGATCTGCACCAAGGGGATTACAAGGACATCTGCGAGGCTCCACCACTGGCAATCTGACCATGATGGATAAAGGGGTAGGGGCTTGCAACAACCAGGACATAGATCTTGGCAGACCAAGTTCATACCTGCAATGCCCAAATAGTAATCTCAACCAACAGCGTTGCTCATCTGCAGAACCAAGTTGGGGGCACACGCTGATCAGTGAACTTGGTGAGTACAGATCTCTCTGGTTCAGATTCTTAAGCAAGGAGTTTTGTCAGCTCTATAGCCTAGTATGTCCATACCCAGGCGAGGAGATAAATCAAAGCCTCACCCACGGTGGAGAGTGTCTCCCAGCTCCATCTGACCAAAGGGACTGGTGACAATTCCCAGAAGCAGTGAAGTCCAGAGGCCCTTGAGCCAAGAGGTGGGAGGGCAGCGTGGAACAGCCCAGAGCAAAGCCAGCACGGGGTGTGGAGTGTCCCCATGCTATGCACTGGCAGGGGAATTCATTCATAGCAAAGGCTGAGGGTAGCTCCCAGCCCCTGTCAACCTGAGAACCTGTTTGGGAAACTGAAAGTAGCTGGAATGGCCCCTCCTCCTCCTGCCCAAGCAGGGAGCTGAGACATAGCCCTACCCACAGCAGACTGTCTTTTAGCCCCAGCTGACCAGCTCCTAGAAGCTGTGTGGTCTAGCAACACTGGAGCTGAATGATGGGCAGGTGCCACGGATGGCTTTCAGAACAAAGCCCCATTTGGTCCAGGAGCTTGGGATGGGGGACAGCTTGAGTTAAGATAATAACAAGCGTTGGTGGCTTTAGAGCTGCTTATTACTTATACAGCATCACCCATCAATAGCCTTATGTACAATGGCACGTGAACAGAGAGCACAGCCTGTGGGTTCTCCCATCTTCAGAGCAAAACCGATGGCCTTAACAGAACCAGAGAATTCCATGCACACTACAGCCTGATTCAGGTCTTCAAACAACAAGCTGCACAGGTTTTGGTCCCTGCCAGGGCAGGGAAACAGATTCATAATCCTGCTACTATTGAATACGGTACGAGTCCTGACCATCTGGTAAGCCTGACCAGAGAATAAAGGCGCTGCGAAGCCCTTCCTCCAGTTTCACTTGGGTAGGGAACCAAGCCAGCAGTCTCGTCCAACTGTTCTCGGCCAGTGCACATCTCCTCACTCCCATCCTCACAGAGCTTGAACATTTGCCTCACCCAAAAATAGACACATGGGTAGGCCATATCTGCCTAAGGACACTATCAGGAGGCACGCCCAGAAACAAACTGAGGTGACTGGTGAAGAACGGTCTCTGCAAAGTCTGGAAAAGAAATCTGATTACTCAAATCCGTAGATACCAACGTAAGATATCAAAGATCACAAAAAATCAGGTCAATATACCACTAAGAAGAGCACATCTATAGACCGACCAGAAAGTAATGAACAAAATGGCAAGAGTAAGTCCCTACCTCTCAACAAAATCTCCAATTAAAAGACACAAAATGGCTGAAGGAAAAAAAAAAAAAAAAAAAGACCCAACAACATACTGTCTTAAAGAGACTCACTTTAGCCTTAAAGACACAATAGACTGAAAGGGAAGAAAAAAGACATTTCAAGGAAATGTTAACCCAGAAAAAACAGGTGTAGCAATACTTCTATCAGACAAAGTAGACTTTAAACTGAAAATGGTAAAAAGAACAAAGAGTATCTATGAGAAAAGGGTCATTATAGCAAGAAGATATAACAATTATAAATATTTATGCACCTGACATTGGAGCACCTAAATACATAAAGCAAAAAACTAACAGAGCTATAAGAAGAAATAAAAGGTAATACAGTAATAGCTGGGGACTTTAATACCCCACTCTCCACAATAGGTAGATTACCCAGAGAGAAAATCAATAAGGACACAGCAAATTTGCACAACACTATAGAACAAACAGACCCAACAGACGTATACAGAATATTCTATACAACAAGAGCCGAATACACATTCATCTGAAGCACGCAGAGAACATTTTCTAGAATAGACCATGTGAGGCCACAAAACAAGTCTTGGCAAATTCAGGAAGACCGAAATCATACCAAGTATGTTTTTTGACCACAATGACACAAACATATAAATCAGTAATAAGAGGAAAACTGGAAAATTCACAAACAAAGGGGGATTAAACAATAGCTTCCTAACAACCAGTGGATCAAAGAAAAAAATGAAAAAGGAAATAAAAGTTTCTTAAGACAAATGGAAACACAACATAACAGAACTTGTGGGTTACAGCAAAAGCAGTTCTGATGGGCAAGTTCATAGCAAAAATGCCTACCTTAAGAAAGATCCCAAATAAAAAAGTTAACTCTACATCTTAGGAACTAGATAAAGAACAAACTGAACTCAAAGTTGGCAAAATAAAGGAAATAATATAGAGCAAAAACAAATCAAGTACAGAAAAGGAAAACCACAGAAAAGATTAATCAAAATAAGAGTTGGTTCTTTGAAAAGTTACATGGGTTTTGGTAATGATTTGTTGAATAGGACACCCAAAGTACAAGCAATACAATCAAAACATAGATAAGTGGAGCTACAAACTAAAAAGCTTCTGCACAGCAAAAGAAACTATCAATAAAGTGAAAAGACAAACTATGGAATTGGAAAAAATATTTGCAAACCATACATCTAATAAGAGGTTATACCCAAAATATATGAAGAACTCACATAACTCATTAGTAAATAAACAACCCAATTAAGAAATGGGCAAAGAATCTGAATAAATATTTTAGCAAAGAAGATACATGAAAAGTCAGTGGGTACACGAAAACATGCTCAACATCACTAGTCATCAGGGAAATGCAAATTCAAACCACGATGAGATATCACCCCATGCTTGTTAGAATGGCCACCATCAAAAAGACAAGAAATAAATGCTGGCATAGATGTGGAGAAAGGGGAACTCTGGTGCACTGTTGATGAGAAGGTAAATTGGTGTAGCCACTGTGGAAAACAGCATGGAGGATCCTTTAAAAATTAAAAATAGAACTTCCATAATATCCAGCAATTCTACTTGTGGAAATATAGCTAAAGGAAATGAAAACACTAACTCAAAAAAAAAAAATTGTGCCTACATGTTCGTTGCAGTATTATTTACAATAGCCAAGGCACAGAAACAACCTAAGTGACCAATCAATGGATGAATGGATAAATAAGTTGTTTTATATATACACATAGTTGTTGTATATACACACACACATATATATATATATAATGAAATATTAGTCAGTCATAAAAAAATAAGGAAATCCTACCAATGGCAGCAAAATGGATACCCTGAAGGCATATGCTAAGTGAAATAAGTAAGAGAAAGACAAATACTGTGTGCTCTCTTATATGTGGAAGCTTCAAATCAAAAACAAAACACATTTCAGACTCACAGAAAAAGAGATCAGACTTGGGGTTACCAGAGGCAGGGGATGGGGAGACGGGGAATTAGAGGAAAGGAATCAAAAGGCACCAACTTTCAGTTATAAGATAAATAACTATTAGGGATGTAATGTACAACATGACGACTACGGCTAACACTGCTGTATGATATACAGTAAGGTTGTTATGAGTATAAACTGTGTGAGTTCCATGCACAAGAAGAATATTTTTTTCCTTCTTGTCTTTCTTTTCTTTTCATCGTATCTATAATAAGAACATGGCTGTTGTTTTAACCTATGGTGGTAGTAATTTCACAATATATATAAATCAAACCATCTTGCCATATGCCTTAAACTTACACAGTGAATGTATGTCAATTATTTCTCAATAAAACGGGGGGGGGGAAGCAGGGGTATTTTTATACTGTCGGTAAGAAGATAAAGGTCTACGCATATAAGTTCCCTTTTTTTTCAAACCAAACTATTATGTCCTACAGTGTACATTATCTTAAAGTTTTTAAACGAGAAAGGGTTAAGAATGCTACAGAAAATGGCTACATAGTTGCGTTGTCAGTCTTCAAGTAGAAAGAGAGATTAAGTGCCGAAAATAACCAAATACTCTATTTCTAGAAAGGATACACTACAAATAAAATGATCTCAGGCAGGAAGAGGATAGTCCAAGGAAACAGGAGAAAGGTCCTTTTAGCAAGCCTTCAAGAACAAAAATCATATTCTAGGTTGTTTTAAATGTCATCATGTATAAAGTTAGAAGGATTAACTTTACGAGCTTTGGATTCTCATCCGATTTCATGTTGCACATTCACACATTTACACACACACACACACGTGGCGGGGGAGAGTTCAAATAAATACCTATTCTCTCAATTTTATTTATCACTTTAAATTTGAGTAGTTTTAAGAGACCCTAGGAAAAAGACATAGCTTATGAAATATAAATCTTTGAATGACTCAAACTGCCCTAATGTAAAATACTTAAAATCGGAGCATTCAAAAATAAAAAAATTAAAAATGTAACTTTAAAATTCTAAAATACCAACTCCTTTGAATAATTCAGTCTTTAATTCCTTGCTTCTGAGAGCATGAGAAAATGTGTCAAGACACTAGGAACTTTGGACAATTAAAGGGAGATGATAAACAATACTGGAGGAAAATTATTTAAGTGAATCCATCTGTTATGTTCTGTAAAACTCTCTCAGTTTAATTTCAATTGAACAAGAAAGGAACCAGCATGTCTAATAAACACATGTGTCTTTTCTATGCCCTCAGTAAAAATGGACAGCCCTAATATTTTTCCAAAACAGAAAATGTATCTATGTATGCAAAAAGAAACATAAAACACCCCCCCCATAATTAATTAAAATTCCCTCTCATTTCAAATTTTCTGTAGGAAAAACTCAGTCTAACTTGTAGGTATAGAGAGATCTGTAATCACTGTAAGAGGATTATAAGAATCTTATAAAAATTAAAAGAATCTGGGAGGGGTCTACAGCAAATGCAGTAAGTATGAACTGGAGGAATTTTAAAAGAGGAATGACAAAGGTAGCTCTGCATTGTCAGGGACTCATAATAAAAAGGCAAGATTAAAAATGTAAATTATATTTAAATATACTGTTTTTAGGCTTTAATCAAAGGACTCCTATGTGACTTTAGCCATTTATTTTATATTAGCAATTGCACAATAATTGGGTTTGTTTCAACTATTTAAATTAATGCTGATTGAACTAGAGGATACACTGTTTTACTGGACTTGTGCAAAGAACAGATTTCATGAATTCCCCCTGGAAACAGGCCATGTACCTCTTAGTATTTATTCTCTATGCTTGTATCCCCCCACCTCTTTTGCCTATTGTTTCTTACTCGCCTCCTCCAATTCCCTTCACACTTCATTTAGGTTCTGCTTCCTTATACTCTTTGCCACATAAAGGGGCTTTCCCTGGCCCCCTTCCACATAGGCATCAGACACAGCACACCTACTTAGCCCAATCAATACCAACACCGCATCAGTGCAGGAAAAGCAAAGATTTCAGAACAGCAGAGCCCATTTGATCAAGAACTGTAACTGAATTTCAGTTCTCTTCAGGGCACCTAGGCGTCTCAGTCAGTTAAGCATCTGCCTTCGGCTCAGGTCATGATCCCAGGGTCCTGGGATCAAGTCCCACATGGGGGGTGGTCTCTGCTCAGCAGGGAACCTACTTCTCCCTCTCCCTCTGCCTGCTGCTCTGCCAACTTATGCCCTCTCTCAAAAAAATAAGTAAAAACTTAAAAAAAAAATTCTGCTCTCTGATTCTTGATGGACTTTTTTTCCCTTTTGGCAGACTTTCAGGGATTTGTTCAGTCGAATTCAGCACGCATAGGATATAGGTTATTTTATAAGCATTTAGCTTGGCTGTGACAGCAATCTAAATATGTCACAGTGCAAAATCCCCTCCCAAGTAATCACGATGGGGATACCTTATGTTCTTAATGGCAAGGATGGAGTGAGGCTCTCACCATGCCTATTCTAATTTCTATCATCTGCCCTTGGGGTATGTTACACAGACATTTTTTTTTCTTTTACAATTCATTCCTTCTTCTTGGCTACAGTTTATGAATAGAAGAGTAGGACACAGAAAAATGAGGTTATTCTTCATATCTGTTCCATCATTTGCTCTGTTATTTCCAGGGAGCACACTAACTATAATTTTTTGGGGTTTTTTAATTGACATGTAATTGACATGGGATGTTACTTTCAGGTGTACAGTGATTCGATATTTGTACACCAATTTTAGTATATGTACTGCCAAAACAAGCACAATTTTCAGCTTCTTGATATTACCATGTTGATTATTTTAATAATTATTATTTTATATAATAATAATATAAGTTACTTTAGTTTGGTGTCATCAATTCTTTCTAGTATAAGGCATTTGAACAAAAGATTCAGGACTAATTGTGTGAGCTTGAGCAAGTTACTTCTTCTTTTTTTTTTTTATTAGTAGTAGTATTTATTTATTTATTTTATTATTATTTCCCCCAGGGGTACAGGTCTGTGAATCATCAGGCTTACACCTTTCACAGCATTCACCAAAGCACAAACCCTCCCCAATGTCCATAACCCATCCACCCTATCCCTACCCTCCCACCCCCCAGTAACCCTCAGTTTGTTTTGTGAGATTAGGAGTCTCTTATGGTTTGTCTCCTTCCCAATAACCAAACTATGGAAAGAACCTAGATGTCCATCAACAGCTGAATGGACAAAGAAGATGTGGTATATATATACAATGGAATACTATGCAGCTATCAAAAGAAACGAAATCTTGCCGTTTGCAACGACGTGGATGGAACTAGACGGTATTATGCTGAGTGAAATAAGTCAATCAGAGAATGGAGCAAGTTACTTCTATGCCTCAGTTTCCTCAACTGAGTCTTTTCCCCAAGCTACGCAAGGACATAGAACATTTAAATTCATACTTCATCCCTTGAATTACATATTATCTTTGTCTGATATTTTAATTCTGCCCTTAAAAATTAAAACAAAACAAAACAAAACAAACAAACAAACAAAAAACCCAGGGCACCTGAATGGCTCAGTCAGTTCAGTGTCCCACTCTTGCTTTCAGCTCAGGTCACAATCTCAGGGTCATGAGACAGAGCCCCACATTGGGGTCTGCCACACTGGGCATGGAGCCTGCTTAAGATTCTCTCTCTTTCTCTCTGCCCCTCCCCTGCTCATGCTCTCTCTCTCTAAAAAAAAAATAAGTAAAAAATTTTTAAAAAATTAAAAAAAATTAAAAAGTAAAAAATAACAAATATCTACAAATCTAGAAATACTATGATTTGTGCATATAATGTTTAATAAACTCATGGTTTTCAAATTTATTTACTAGGTCTCAGACCTCTTCTCTGCTACTACTTTTCTTTCTCAAATACATCCATCATAAACTCTTTTAGTTAAGATTTAGCAGGCGGTGAAGTTTTAATTTTCTGAAAATGTCTTAGTTCATTCCTATATTATTGTGAGATGATTGTGCCAGATATACAATTTCAGGCTGCTACATTCTCTCAGAACTTTGAAGAAAGTGATTCTAGTGTGTTCTGATGCCCTTTACTTTAGACAGTTCTGCTCTCAGACTGACCCATGTTCCCTGAACTTTCCTTTTTCTTTGACTGACTGTAATTTTTTTTTTAAATCTGGTATTGTGTAGTTTTGCTATTTTGTGTCTATGTGTAAGTTCTTTTTTTTCCCCCTTTACTATGCTTCTCCTCGGAGTTTATATCTTCTATCCTCTACTAAAACTATGAGTATATTATATTGGATCTTCCTTATAGTCTTATATTTTTAAAAATCTTTTACATCTTCCTGTTTCTCCTCTATGCCACATTCTGGATAATTTCTTCACATCCTCTGCTCCCCAGTTTACTATTTCTCCCTCCAGGAGTCCATTATTCCATTTAATCTATCTTATTGCCTTGATTATATTTTCCAAAAGTTATATTTAGCTGCTCTGCAATCACATCTTCTCTCATTGCTGTTACTTTTTATGACCTCACATTGTTCTTTAAATATTTGCATATTTTAGAATTAAAATATGTAAATATTTTGCATTTAAATATCTCAACCCTTTTAGAGATCTGTAAAGTTGCTTTTGTTTGTTGTTTGTTTCTAACTCATGGTGTTTGTGTGTTTAGTGATGTTGGTTGTAAGCTCCAATTTGTTTGAACTTGTTATGTTAAAAGTATCATGGCCCTGGGCGCCTGGGTGGCTCAGTGGGTTAAAGCCTCTGCTTTCAGCTCAGGTCATGATCTCAGCGTCCTGGGATCGAGGCCCACATCGGGCTCTCTGCTCGGCAGGGAGCCTGCTTCCTCCTCTCTCTGCCTGCCTCTCTGCCTACTTGTAATCTCTCTCNAAAAAAAAAAAATTTAAAAAAAAAAAAAAAAAAAAAAAAGTATCATGGCCCTTCACTGGTGATGCTTTCCTCCAAAGTTATTTGCACATATTTTTTGTAGACAGACAAGGGTTCTACTGATCTACTGACCTAGGACCCCATTAGTGACACTTTAAAGTCTCATGTTTAATGTGGAATGCTCAAATTCAGTTCCTCCACCTTGATGGAGTCCCAGATGAGTCTCTATATTACTGAGGTAATCTACATTTGCCCTCAGGGCCACCCAGTTTAAGTATTTGCCCACACTATCCTGTTCTTGGCCCTGACTGAAACCATAGTCCAACTTCTCAGGTCATTAATAACTTCTAAGTTATAAGGCTTAATGAACATTACCGAAGAGCAGAGAAGACCAGGTAAGTCTTTGGAAAACCAAATTATTTTTAAGGGCGTCTGTCCATGATGCAATCCTAACAATATCATACTTTTTGGAGGAAGAGTCTTCCTACACTAAACAGATTTAAGTGAAGTTAGCACTTAAATGATTCCAAGAAACAGTCACCAACGTAAAGTAGACGATCAAAGGGGAAAGAAAGGACTAAATTTTCTAGATGTAAGAAACAACAGAAGAGTTGTGCCTCTTTTAAAATGAAAAGTTTATATTTCAAGGTGATGTCTTGAAATATCAGTAGAATGAATGTGAGTACCATTCCTCTAACCCTCATAGACTTGTCACCACTTTGAGGACTTCTGCTTCTGGCTATGATGTGGTAGTTTGTAGTAAATCCATGCTTCTTCAAGAAGAAAAAGAAAAGCTGAATTTAAAAAAAAAAAAAAAGCTTTCAAGGCAAAACAATTCAGTGGGACTAGGTTCCCAGAAAGAGCAGAAAGAAGATACCCCCCGAAGGGTGAGCCAAAGTCCTATGAAATGTTCTTCCCTTCACAGCATTATTTACTGACCATTAGTATGGAGCAAAAGGCTAAGAATCTAGGCAAAGGATGCAGCTTTTAGGGAAGCAAGTCAGCAGAACTTTTAGCAATGTCACGAGGCTAATGACATGAAAATTGGAGTTTGGGACTGCCGCCATGGCAGCCAGAATATGAATATCTAACAGCCCAGTGAGAAGGGGGTGGTTTTTCCCTGGAGCCATTTGGAAAGTTCTTAAGCTGCTATAAAGGCAGAAGATTAAGAACATAAGCAAGAAGCTACTGAAAATCTCATTAGAGTTTTCTACAGTGATCAGAGATGAAAACTTCAAGTCAAAACATTCCAAGAAGAAGAAGTCATAATAAATACCCCAGACTCTCAAGTGAGTTTCTAGGAGGGGGCAATCTAGAAACAGAATCTGAGGAAAACTATATTCCAGTTTTGAGTCAGCACACATTCTGATTAAATGGAGTATTCTTTATCTAAATCATTCACTTTCCTATCTGAAGCTTTACTGCTCTTCATTTTGATATCTAAACTCTTTATTACAGATCTCCAGGTCCCATCTGCATATCTGTTTCCATCTCCCTTTGTGCTTGCCAATTTTGCCACTCATGTAAAATCTTAAGTTCCTTAAGCTTCCTCTCAATGTGCCGGATCTTGTATCTCTTTTCTTCTCTTCCATTATTTTAAAGTCTTTCCTCTCCTCCTCATCATTCCTTTTAACACACTTTACGGTAATGGCCGCCAACGTGTTTGCATTCCCCACTAGAATGGAAGTGAGGATTCTGTGAGAGGAAGTGGGTCTGGTCTAATCACTGCCATATTCCCGAAACTAGTTCAGGGTCGGAGATAGGGATTGCTTCACAAGTATTTGTTGAATAAAAGATGCTGGAGGGAAGAGAGAAGCTGATGCTTAGAAGTATATGGGCTGCACTGACATCAAGGTAGAAAACTCCATGTAGTAGTCAGACTCCAGATCCCAGGTGGGAGAAATCACATCAAATTTCATTTTGTAGCAGCCTTCAAGGGAAGGAAAACCTCCTGCCCACTGTGCTGGTGGATCTTTTGGTTTTTGACTTGTGGGCTTTTCCAAAGGCCTCTCAAGATTCTGAACTGTATTTTCTCCAAATTTAAATACCTCTTCATTTCAGTGTGTATATATATGTGTGTGTATGTATATATATATGGGGGTGAGTGACATAAAAAGTTTCTTTGAAAAAATTATAAAGCCTAGAGTAAATGAAGCATTCCTTTGAATGCCTACAAATACCGTACTTCTGAAAAATAATTTTAACAAACACTAAAAATAAAACTGAAATTTGAAAAGTACATCATTAGCTTTTACATTATAAGATCATGTTTCCAGAGATTATCCTCAATGGTGACACCAATTTCCTATTCACCTAGTAAGTCTGAGACAGGATATCTAGCATAGCAACCTTGAGAGAATCTGTATCATCACATCAAGTGGAAATTTAAGAAACTAATTGGTTATTGAGGCTTTTTCTTTTAGAACAGTCAAACTGAACAATCTGAGTACGCACCCTCACTATCTTGTTTCACCATTTAACATTTAGTTTATTCCATGACTGCACACTCAGTGAGTCTGAACTCTTTTCCCAGCATAGTACTAACCTGGTCGATTTGGCTTTTTTAAGTTTACATGGTTAGCTGCAGAAACAGCATAGGATGAAGTGAAGGATCTGCTTTTGGTGAGGGTCATCATCACTGGGTTATTCCAAGAATCGGGACTAACAGCACTATAAAGACAGAGAGCATAAAGAAAAATGAAAAAAATTATCCATCAGTTACTGGGAAAGATCTTGCCAGAACGTGATCACCATTTCCATAATTGGCTTGCCAATCTGAGTCATGGTCCAGGTTCAGCAACAGGACCACTTTACTTCCAAATGAAGTAGTAAGTTATCTGAACTCAGTTTCTGCGGCAGGGAGACAATATTTAGGCATCAAATATACTGGGTTGATAAAAGAGGAAAGAACTTCCCTACTGACCCAGTTAGTAGGAGCCAGACCCTTCTTACTATACTACTGTAATCATTTTCTTCATAGATCTTCTAAACCTTGACAAATGTATTAGTTAAGATGCAGGGGAACCTACATTAGTTATGCTTAGAATGCTATGATGCTCCTTTTATGCTTTTTACTATTATTCTTGGTGTATCTAAATTCAAAAATTAAGTGCTTATGAACTCATTCGACGACGATATTCTTTGCAGTATTTTCTTATGAAGGAAAGATTAGCAATAGGCTTTTGACCTACAATTTTTTTACTGGCAATACCCTGGAAAGGAAGGGATGATGAGCCAATCCCCTTGTAAATATGCTAATAATGGACCTGCTGATAAACACACAGATGCTATTTACTGGGAGAAAGGTAATGGACAGTGAGTACTTCATCTAGGAAATGCTTTTATCAGGATACCCTTGTTATTATTGTACATAAATCTGGAATTAATGGATCTATGGGAGTTTGGGGAGGAGAATGTTACACACCCATGTAATTAATGGGATATAAATTTTGAAGGTGTTCCAAACCAAAATTTACCTACATGCACTGCTCAAAACCTTATGTTAAATCTAAAAGAGAATCTACTGCAATTTGAGAGACTAAAGAAATCAGGAAGCCGTGTTGGCAATCTTGGAATGCTCCATGGGAAAAATGCTTGGTCTGTGTTTTGCTAACACCTGTGTGCTTTCAAACATTAATAAATTTGGCACTGGGTAAAATCTGTGATTTGTAAGTACAGTCTGACAATGTGACACTCTGCCAATTTTGTACTGGCAATATAAGCAGGACAAACATATCTGGTCTGTCTGCACGGCTTATTATAAATAAACCTGAAATTGATGGAATTATGGAGTCATGAATGGTGGATATTTGTCATGTAATATGTATAATCAATAGAATAATTTAAAGATGTTCCATAACCAAAATGGCTTTCCCTGTTCAAGCAACATTATGCATGTGTTGCTTAGAATTCCGTATGTTAAATAGATGCTAGAACATATGCTAATGTGGAATAAAATGACTTTCTTAGGGTGCTGCATTGTTTCATACCTCTTGAAGGGAAGAATGCCGAGTATGTGCTTTGCTATTGCCTATATCCTAGGATCATTAAATTTAGGAATGAATCAGATCTATAACTTGTGTTGAGTTCAGTTTGACACTCTGACACTTACGTTACCTCATTTCTTCTCTTGCTTTCCTTTTCATATTTTTCAATTGTTGACAAAGGCACTTAAAAACTTCATCTTTTCTCCTTACTCTACTAACAGTTTACAAAATAAATCTGAAAAAAGACATCTGAAATACAGAATGAACTCAAGCAATTACCAAATACAATGAAGAAAAGCACACTAAATAATACTTGTTTCATATCCTTCTTGAAATCTCATTCTAGGCATTTCAGAAATGCCTAGAATTTGGAAACAATGAAATCAAATAAAACTTGGAATCTGGAGAGAGAACTACACTAACTGTTTCCTTACAGTGCTATTCCCTTTTAATTTCTTCTGCTGGATTGAATGGCTTACAAGATTTACTACAAAAAAATTTTCTGCAATATACATGTAGCCTAGGAGTTTTAACTTCTTAGTACATAATACAATGAGTAGGTTATTACTTTTCTATGTAGACTTTTAAAAGAAAAGACCTTAATGTTAACTGCATTTTATTACAGTTAATATTAATATTACAAAAAGTTCTATTATGAAGGCTAGCCTGAAAAATGCCTATTCCTTTTTTAATAAAAACATTTAAAATATGTTAATTTTGATAAGTTTTAGAAAGTACAATACAGTACTTTTAATACATGGGAAGTTATATATTCCTTAATATTGGTTTATTAAAATTCATAATAAAACAATAACTGACTATATTTATATATGTAGCTACATGTCTATGTGTATATATATGTGCACTATAATTTCCTGGCATTTTAGAATATATTGCTTGCTTTGATCCTTGCAACAATTTTCAGCTTCGTATTGACCCTCACCTTCTTTATTCCTGTTTAGATCTCATGAATATGTGTGTAATAATTTGGGTTTTGAAGCTGAAAGTAGCTTAGCAAAACCTTTACTTGGTCACCTCATTCTGAAAAAGGGAAAATTTTCTATGTCTGCTGCAGAAGATCTCAATCTCCTTCCACAAAAGTAGATTTAATAATCTTAGTTCTACCCATTATAACTTCATCCTAGGTCTGAAAAGTCTTACCAGTTCTTAAGTTTTTTGTTGTTGTTGTTTGTTTCTCAACCAAATTTATAGCCTCCTTTCTGCCTATTATACAGAGGAAGGGCTCAGTTCCAAAGCTGAATTGGAATGACTAGATCATGATTTATTTCAGACTTTCTGATTTATCTCAAGCTTACTTTTTTTGAAATACCCACCAGTATGCTTCTACCTAAGGCTTCTAGCTCCCCACTGTGCCACAGTTCCCTTCTCCTAAGGAATCCTTGCAGTGGGTACCAAGGCTCAGACAAGGATCTGCTCCTTAGGACACACATCTCCGAGTGGCAGGGCCAAGGTCCTTCTGATCCTCAGTTTGTCCTTTCTATGAAGCAGTAGTTAAAACTACCCAGGAGTCAATCAGCCAGCTAAATACTAAAGGGCATGTAAGGCTGCTCCTAAAAGGCATGAGGGCTTCTCCTAATTTTCACTTCCCCCTCTTGTTCTTTTGATCACTGCAATCCTCAAAGTCCTCAGTAGAAAGACACACAGAAGGAAAGGAAGAAACAGAAGGGCTGATGGGGAAAACAACAACAACAAAAAACCTACAAGAGCTAAACCTCAAATCAGTTTGAAAATCAATCAATAGTGTTACCAATCGTTCTCCTAAGTGGAGGTTTTAACTTTGGTTTACACTCAGGGCTGGAGATAACCTGTGGCCATCTTTCCACTGTTTTCTGCCGTGACTAAGGAGTCAACCAAAACCAGTTGTATTTAACGGTGGTCCTATTGCCACTTACATATGGTTTCCCCTCCAATTCTCTTCAGAATGAATTTCATTTCTTCATAATGGCAAAAATTTGTATCACTTTCAGATTTTTATAATCAGGACATTTATAGGACAGTGAAATAAGGGAATAGTTAAATTAGACAGGGGAAAAATGTATACTCAGGCAAGGCAGCTGTATTTCTTGGACAAAGAAAATGAGTTGGGTTGGATGTTCTTCCTTATCTATCTATTTTGAAAATATTTGATTATGAGTATTTATTTCATCAAGCAGGATGACAGGATCCCTGAGAGCTAAGCTCATAAAGGTTCTTGAAACCCTCTTCATGATAATTTCAATTACAGTCCCTAATGCCATTTAACTAAGAAGAAAAAGTATGAGAAATGAAATTTGACCAGAAGTAACAAACAATTACAGAAAGAAAAGAGACATTTACACACAAATGGATTTTTTGGCAGAGTCATTGTATTTTAAGAAAATCATGGAGCATTAACTATTCTATGACAGAAATCTTGGCAAGGTATGTTGGTAAAACAGCCTCTCTAAAGATAAATGCTGAGAACAAAATTCATTTTCTTAAGGAACAAATATGTAATGAGGATCCACTATCACCCATAAATATTTGCTGCCGTAGACACTGACAATGGTCAATATTTTCAGAGGAAAATATCACTAATGACCTATAATTTCGACCTTCAGGAAATGTCCACAAAACAGATTAGGTAACCTTCTCCTGTGGCGGCATTTGAAGTTTTACGAAAGCCCAGATAATCAGATGGAGTGGAATTACACTGATACGTGAAAGAAAGAATAATTTGAGTTTGCTTCTGATTCTACAGGTTCATTAGACTATCCATGTTAATATGGAAGAAACCAGTTACACATATTTTTAAATGACAAAGAAAAGTTAGCGGTCATTAAACTCGTGATTTGAAAGGTTTCCATTTCTCTGACAATCTCAAATGATGCTTTACTTATATTGAAGCCCAAGATCAGGAGAAAATTACTTCTAATCTTGCCATCATGAAGTTCAACAAAGAGGTGATTATTTTTCAGTCATTGGGTCATTAACAAAACTGATGCAAATGTTTCAAAAACCTGAAATCATATGGGAAATGTCCTCAAAGTCATTGAATTCATATAAAGCATGCTATTTTTATTCTAACTAGTAAAGGAGAAATTCAATGGTGTTTTCTTCAAAATTCTTTCTAGATCTGAACACTACCTTTCCTTTAGCTTTGGTAATTCTGGCTTTTAAATCACTTTGCAAAATTGTAATTAATATGCTAAATAAAGTTCATCCTATTTTTAAATTGAGGTATAATTGACATGTTAGTTTAAGGTGTACAATATAGTGATTTGATATTTGTACATATTATGAAATAATCACCAAAATAAGTCTAGTTAGCATCCATCACCACACAGTTAACAAAAATTTTTTTCTGGTGATGGGGACTTTTAAGATTACCCTCAGCAACTTTAAAATGTGCAATACAGCATGGTGACGATATAGTAATAATGCTATCTTATTATTACATTTTAACTATAGTCACCATGCTGATGTTATATCCCCATGACAATTATTTAAAGCTGGAAGTTTGTACCTCTTGACCCCCTTTACCCATTTGGCACTCCCCCACCTCCTGTTTCTGGCAACTACCAATTTGTGCTCTAAACAAACTTTAGATTACCAAATGTTCGAACATATCCAGATGCTTCTCAGATGATGATCTACTTTTTGATCTGATCTTTTGCCTTTCATGTAACGCGAGAATAACTGGTCTGGTGGGCTGGGGGATCTCTAAAACAAATTTGCAAATGTCAGGTTGGATGCCTTCGATTTCAAAATCTCAGTATCAATCTCAGTCTAGATAAAATCTAGCTTATCACTACTCTGGGCTTGCTCACCTCTTCCCATCCTGTCGCACTGGCAGGCATCACCTCAAGTCACTGTTCCCATTTATATTTAAGACCAAGCAACACAATTTAAGCCTAATTATCTGATGTTAATCTGTAGAGTGCATTGTATTTAAACCATATATCTTCATTTTCAAAGCTGGCCTCCAGCTAAACATAACTCGTTGGGCAACCTTTCCTCTATAATTTACAATTCCTTTATAATTTATACAATTCCTTTATAATTTACTTATGTAATTCCTTTATAAAGGAAATTACTTATGTAATTCCCTTTATAAAGGAATTTACTTACGTAATTCCTTTATAAAGGAATTTACTTACGTAATTCCTTTATAAAGGAATTTACTTATGTAACTTCTCTAAGAGATGTGAAACCAACAGGAGCATTGCCTAACCTTGATGAAGATGCTTCCTGCAGTTTGATGCTAGTGCTCCGGTCCCGCCGTACAGGCGCAGGCTCCAAAGTGGGGAGGCCTGTGGCTGAGGTGGTGGTTGTCCAAGTCGACGAAACTCGTCTCAACAAACCGGGAGGCAAACTCCTTCTCAGGCGCTAGGAAGAAGGAGTGATTTTATTACCAAGCATATTTCTGATCACTGACTTCTACATAATACAATGGGAGAAAATGGGTTTTTAATTGGATGTGAATTTATTAAACTACAGTGGCTGAATGTTACCTATCTGAAAATTGGGTGTTCAGGAATTCAATAAAAGAATGAATACTATAAAATTAACATTTTGGGATCTTCATTTAAATGATGATTGTAATGTGGAATTATAGGAATGAGAGTCATTTACCTTTGGGAAAACTTTATAGTTACATCAGTTCAACAGGAAATACGCACTTATCTATATATCATATTAGTATGAGAAAGTTTTTTCTCAAAAGTCATTTGTTTGGGGCATGGATTAATTTTTATCAACTTGCAAGACAGTCTCCACACCAAAGTGTTTATTAATTTAATTTTAATTTCTTGATTTACAAAAGGCAGGAGCTGAGTATAAGAGTATAACTCACAAAATGCATCACTTTTCTTGGGACTAGCATGACTTAGACATCAGGCATAAGGTTAATATCATCAGTACCAACTCTTCTTAACAGAAGAGTCTGCTGGTTGACCTGCAACCCTCTCGTGACTACTTCTTCTCCTGTGATATCCTAACAGAATACATGGCATCAATGGCAAGGAGGCAAGATTCTGAGCTTACCAGAATGAGAACCAGCACTCTGAAGAGGGTCTTCACCTTAAAAATTAAAGTGAAGGTATTCTTCTAATACAATTACAGAAATATAGTTCTAATAGGTAGAAGCTTGATCCATTTTTATTTGTGACTAGTTACCCCAAGTAGACCATCTAGCCATTCTTTTCAAAGATGCATCCTGGTCTCCTGAAGATAACAAAAGCTTTTGAGAAGTATATGGCACCTTGAGATTCAAGAATAGCTCAGAGACTAGTTTCCCAAATTTCTTAAGATCTGAATATGCATCTCTGAAAGCAATTCAATGGGAAGAGAAAAGGTCAAGCACTGTAAATAACAGGACTGATGCCAGGACTGATGCCTAACTTCATGTCTATTCTGATACTGAAAGGAATCAGGTAATCTCTCTCTATTCCTTGACTGTCACATCATGCTTAGCCATACCTTAGCCATACCTTTCCCAGAAGATGTACCAAAAACATTATGTAAATACCTAATTGGCAAAGTTGTGTGAAACACACATTCCTGAGACAAGAGGCTCGAAACAGCTAACTGATGGGTGTTCCACACTGACCGCCAGCTTGGGAGGACAGATGACTGTTTACCAAACACATAACCACACAGGACATGCCAGAGAGGACTTAAATTCTGATTTTGCAGTCTTTAAAATAACCCATTTTCAACTAATGCAAGGTCTAAGCTGGTTATAGGATCCCATCTCCTACAGCTTACATTGGTAAAACTCTCGTATCTTACACATAAAAAGAAGGGATTTACAAATCACCAAGGCCATCTTTTACTTGAAGTCATCCAAAATCAATAAAAACTGCTTGAGTTCAAAACTTCCTGGATTTGGGTAAGCCAGGAGGGTACTGTGAATGATATCACACAAAGAAATCATGAGCAGCTGATCTCTGGGTTTCAGAGCACAAGGACTTTTAAATAGAACCACACTACGGTGAGAGCAGGGACTTTTGCCTGTCTCTGCCCCTCATGTCTACATGTCCTACAAAACCGAGCCTGGCATATGGAAGTAAAAACTTCTTCAAAGACTGAATAAAAAAAAAAAAAAAAAGGAAAACTTTCATTTACAGAAAGCTATTAGGTATTAGGACATAAGCCTTTATGTTTAAATTTTTATTACTCTGATCACCATGACCAACACATCTTCATGGAGTCACTGACATGAATCTGGATTTGGGGCGGGGGGGGGCGGGACAAGAAACATACATAGAAGGCAAAAGAAAACATTTAACCTTTTTAGGGATAAGTCATTCATACCTACCTTGGGAATAGCCAGCTTGTCTTTTTCAGAGCTTTCTTCAGAATCAGAACAGGTATAATTGTCACTGAAGGAAACAGCAGGATTCATGCGGGGCTTGTGAATCGCCTGGAAGGTGAGCTGGGTGCTGAGCAGGTTGCTCACTGCCCTCAAGGATGTGCACACATTGGGGGGCAGTGAAGGGTCTGCCAGGAGGTCGGTAATGAGGCCATGAGCCTCCCCCATCACAGCAATGTCCACAGTAATACTGGTTCCTGAGGACTGAGACACCAAAGAGAAGAACACTCAAGTGAGCGAAGGCCTGAAGCTGAAGGCACACGCACTAAAAGGGGCTTTTTCCAAAGAATGGGCTGACTGACTCTTTCAGGTTGAAATAAAGAAACATTCAAATCCCATTTCTGTTTCAAATTTGCCAAAATCTGCCATGGCTTTTGCCATTTTTGCATTCATGGCATATTTTTTAATGTTAGAACTTGGGAAGGGGTGGGACACAGTTGAAGAAATTAAAAAGATAAACACTAGCTTTTAAAAGGCAAGAAATTGGGGGCACCTGGGCCGCTCAGTTGGTCAGGCCTCCGACTCTTGATTTCAGCTCAGGCTGTGATCTCAGAGTCCTGGGATCCAGCCCTGCAAAGGCTCTGTGCTCAGCAAGGAGTCTGCTTGAGATTCTCTTTCCCTCTCCCTCTGCTCCTCCCACCTCTCATGCTCTCTTCCCCTCTCTCTTTCTAAAATGAATAAATCTTAAAAAAAAAAAAAAAGGCAAGATGTCTCAGAGAACTGGAAAAAACTTCCTATCAGCCATTCCTTACGAAGAGCTCAGTATTTTAATGCATATTATTTAGATATTTCATTCTAAAAGTAACATTAACATACTGTAAACTTTTAATTTTAGTAATATTTTAATGTGAATTAATGTGACAGTTAAGTCTGGTATATGGTGTTATTTTTTTTTTAAGATTTTATTTATTCACCTGAGAAAGAGAGCGCGCACACACGAAGTGGGGAGGGGCAGAAGGAGAGGGAGAAACTGACTCCCTGCCGAGCAGAGAGCCCGATGTGGGGCTCCATCCCAGGACCCTGAGATCATGACCTGAGCCGAAGGCAGATGCTTACCTGACTGAGCCGCCCAGGCGCCCCATGGTAGTTACTTAACGAATAGTAGAGATAGGCCCCAAAAGCTTTTGATCATATTCACATGTTATCCCTCTTCTTGGTGTTGGTAAGAATAGCAGTTTTAGTTCTGATATTCTGTGGCACATCTATCATATTTTCTAAACTGCCTATCAGACTGAGAGTCATTACTCTCTATTTGCTGAAGAAAGGAAAAGCAGAGAAACAGAGGACAGGATTGTTCCTCACTCTGATGCTCAGGTCAGAATGCCGGCAGGAAGGCCTGAGAGCAAGGGAAAGTATGGGCAGAGTCAAGGCCAAAAGGGTAGATGAAGCTTCAAGACAGCATACAGAAGACTATTAATACTGGAACATTGCCACAGTATGAGGCACAAGGAACCCACAAAATTCCACCATGCAGTTAGTGATCAGGGTGCACATTCTGGGACTAGGCTACTAATGACTAAATTCTGACTCCTAACCCTTTCTGCTGCATTGATCTCTGGCAAGTTACAAAGATTCCATGCTGTGATTTATGCATCTATAAAGTGGACACAGTAATAGCACCAGCTTCAGAATGTAAGTCTAAGAATTAAATGGGATAATAAACATAAAGCACTCAACACTGTCCTGGCAACTTTAAGTGCTCAATACTGATAATGGTATAAAAATTATAATTCTGGAGTTTTTCAATAAAAGACTATTAGAAATTTGGCTATGTATTCAGAAGAAAAATTTCATCATTCCCTCTCAACAGACTTAAAAATAAACTCCAGAGAGATAAAAAATTTAAACATATAAAGTTATAAACTTATTAAAAGAAAATAGTAGGGATTAAGTTATAATGTTGGAATGTTAAAAAATATTATGAATTCATAAATTGTCAGTGAAATATATGACAGTTTGACAGATCTGGCTAAAGACATAAGCTTCTACTTAAGAAAATATACCATAAGCAAATGGAAAAAACAGTGAGAAAATATTTGTCACACAGAGAAGACAAAATATACCCAAATGAAGAGCTTCTAAAAAAATCAATAAAAGACAAAATTGGATAAAAGGAATGGATAACCCAAACACAATGTAAATAATCAAATGTATAAAAAGTTACTTATCTGCCTAATATTTAAAATACAAATTAATATAATGAAAACTTTTACTCATTAAAGTGGCAAAATAATAAACGATTGAGAGCACCACGTATTAGTAATAGTTTGGTTAAGTGAGCAGTGAGTCAAAATAACCCAGTGTTTGTGGAAGGGTATTTTGCTGAATCTATCAATTTGTCACTTAAATGTACATATTCTATGATCCAGGAAGACAAGGTTGACAGACATCTAAGGAAAAACTGCAAATATATAAAAATATGAGGACAAAGACATAAAGAGCACAATAGCCCTCTGATAACAACCAGAGAATGCAGCTATAAATGCACATCGACAAAAAAAATGATACAAAGAAAGTTGTAGTATATTATAAGGTGGTATATAGGTTTTTAGAAGATTGTTCGCTGATAATTCAAATTATAATTTTTAGTGAATTATTAGTGAGAGAACAAATCTCCATAATTCTCTAATTTTATGACTTTTTAATAGCATATTTTCATTTTAACTACTAAATGCATTTCTGATATACTAAAAAAATATTTAAAAATTTTAAAGTGACTTTAAAATGCAAATAGATCTAAAAACTCATTCTCCTAAGCCATTGTTAGTGTTATGTAAGAATTTACAGAAGACACACATCATGTATTTTAATACCTTTTATGCCATAGCTTTGGTCAAAGCAAAGGTCTTCAAGCAAAAACAAAGCCATTTTCATTCCAGTAAGAAGTAAATGATCCATACTGAAACTGGCTAAGAAATGTACACTTTAACGAAGTATACTTAATACAGGAACGAAATCAGGTCCTTGCTACACCGGTTTTCTGATTCAAGAACTCTACAACAGTCAAAAGTTGCATCATATATAGAAGTTATCGCCACTTTTTGGCTCAAGTAACTAAAGGTTTCAATGAGGCATAAAATCTAAAACCAACAATCAGATTTGCTTGCCACAAAACTGCCAAGACTAACCACACATAACAGATGGGCCCTATTTCAATTAGCAGCAGGCAAGTTATAAAGACACACAGGAGAGTCCAAGGAGTAACTATTAAGGAATTTTAGGAGAGAAAGGCTTTGGTTGATGGTAGAGTTTTTGTTTTTTTAAGATTTTATTTATTTATTTGACAGAGAGAGAGAGAGATCACAAGTAGGCAGAGAGGCAGGCAGAGAGAGAGAGGAGGAAGCAGGCTCCCTGCTGAGCAGAGAGCGGGATGCAGGGCTGGATCCCAGGATCTTGAGATCATGACCTGAGCAGAAGGCAGAGGCTTTAACCCACTGAGCCACCCAGGTGCCCCGACGGTAGAGTTTTTTCATCAGAAGATACAAAATATGAAAAAGAGTGACTCACATAGAGGGTATTACCATACCCTATCCAACTTTGAAAATAATGTAACTAAATTTCTAAGTATACCAATAAATACTCAGAAATATTCCATTTAACTGGTGAAATCTTAGTGATAATAAACAGTAAAGGCAAAGATTAAACTGATAACTTAATCAAATAGGTTTCATACATCCCTGCTTAGAAGTGGAAGATATATAATAACTCTCAAGTCTTCTGAGTCAGTGAATTAGTGATGAGTCATTTGCTTTGGAGATTAATTTATTCTGACTGGAAAAAAAAAGAATTAGATGCAGTATAAAAGTCTCTCTTCTTAATTCTACATGAAACCCAAAGATAGGTTACAAATGCCAAAGAACCAGAATTGAGATAATTCCCTACATAACCTAGTTGAGATGCTGTATGCCTTGAATCAGATCGCCATTTTGTTTAATAGTTAACTTAGAATGGTTTCCAAAACTAATCGCAGGTTTACTTAGGCAATATTGGATCTATCGGGGGTACACAGGCTCCCCCCTTGCAAAATCAGAGAACTATGTTAGATCTTCCTAAGGTCCTTTTCAATTCTATAAATCTAAAGCATTTTGCACCTACACATACATACACACATCAAAGAAGAAAGAAGGAAATGATTTTAAAACTTATTTCCTGGCATCAATCAGCATTTAAAATTTTTTAAGACAATTTTAAAAGTATTATGTAGGGCGCCTGGGTGGCTCAGTGGGTTAAAGCCTCTGCCTTCGGCTCAGGTCATGATCTCAGGGTCCTGGGATAGAGGCCCGCATCGGGCTCTCTGCTCCGCGGGGAGCTTGCTTCCTCCTCTCTCTGCCTACTTGTAATCTCTCTCTCTGTGTCAAATAAATAAATAAAATCTTTTTTAAAAAAATTAAAAAAATAAAAAATAAAAAAATAATAAAAAGTATTATGGAGACAGAAAATTCTTTGTCTCACATTGCTAATCTTACCCAAGCCCCACCTTATAACATATGATTGAGTCACTGATGCTGTCTCCTTTCTACATTAAAATACATTGAGTGCTCAGGGGGGAAGAGGCTATTCCCTGGAACTTCTACATAATTCTTCTCCCAAGAGTTCAGCTGTACATTTGCCAAATATCAGTTTCCTTTGGTCCTGCATCTGTACAGGTCAGTTGTATTATGTCACTGTAAATTATCTATGCTAATAAAATATCCACAAACCAGTGATAACATGAGTGAAAAACCAAAAAGTTGCTTTAAAAACAAAGTTGGAGAGCTTTAAAGACTTCATAAACACATTTCATCAAAGTGAGCTCCTAATATGGATTTTTGTTAAATTAAGTAGAAGAGGTATGACTATAAACATCCAAAAAGAAAATGATGACCTATCTGAAAGATTTGAACTCAGAATGCTTTCAAGTACCTAAGTCACTTCCAGTGTGAAATAAATTGAAACTGGCAGTTGTGTACAATGAAGTACCATGTGGCACACAGAAGAAAGAGAACTTTCCACTCGAACTGATACAGTGGACACGTGCTCAAAGAGAAACATTCTTGGCTCTTCATCGAAAAGATTTGTGAAAGCCTGCATATTTCTATGTAGTAAGTTAAAATATATTATGAGAGGTACAGAAAATATAGGTCAAAGTTGTATAATTCTCTGCTTTAAAACTTTTTAAATGAACAGACCAACTACAGTTCTGATTCTGTTAAGAGAGCTCCATGCCATTTTAAACCCAACACCTTTCACTTGAAAGCCCTCCAGTGAAAGGAACCATTTATAATAGTTACATCATAGCTATTCGTTACCACCCCTGAAACCAGGAGGAGAAAGTAAAGTTTGGTTCATGAATTAGCACATGGGCTGCAAAAAGGAACAAGTGCCTTTTCTCAACATGTATGTAACACGGAAGTTTGCATATGGAAGAAGTTGGAAAGCAGTTATAAAGACCTAGGATAAAAGAGAGGAAGTTGTACTCATTCATCAATACCAAATCTTTATTTTATGAATTGGTATATGGGGCCTTTAAGAGGAAAGGACCTAGAGTTGGTCTGCCTGTATCTAAATGTTGGATCTGCTGAGATTTTCAAGAAATTCATATATCTCCCTTGTTCATTTTCTCATCTCTGAGCAAAGGGTAATAATATTGACTGTATAGTATTGTTGATGAGTAAATGAAATCATGCACATGAAGACCTCAGCAGAGGTGTTTGGCCCACAGGGCATGTTTGATAAATATTATATGTCACCACCATTATGATTATTGCACTGAAAAAACTGTGTGGTAAAGGCTGCACACTGAACGTATGCTTGTCTTCCTCATATACTGGGCCAGGAGTCTGTTCACAAATGAAGGCAGCATAGACACAGAATTTCTTCATCAACAAAAACAAATCACCATAACACAAACCCGAATACTTTCACTTCTTATTCTAGGTAAATCTAAAGCTCGTACTCCCTCCTCCCATATACTCGTAAGACTTCTGAGATTAATTTTAGGCTCTCAGAAAGTAATTGTACAAAAGTCCTGGTTTCAGTTAATATGGTTGATTGCACTGGTATAATTTATAACACAGTATGTAAAAGGAATTCTAAAAGCAGGCATCTTAGCTCCATTGTTGGAAGGCTTTTTTTTTCCTTTTTTTTTCTATTTAGTCATCCTGGGAGGCACCCCGGGAGGCAAACATAGCATGGGAAGAATATTCTCAGGGTGAAGAGGGAGTTGGGAGGAGAGAGGAATAAACAGTGTAGGGATGACACAAAAAGGAAAGAGTCACTGGGACTGTTCTTACCCAACTCTGGTCCTCAGTGCTGGGAAAAGATGTCTGCTGGGTTTTGGGGAGCAGTCTCCTATATCCCTAAAGCACACTTTGCCACCCCAACGCTCCACATCTGGGAGGCTGGCTGTGGTACCAGGGAGGAGCATCTTGGTCTCCAATGTACTGAATTCACTTGGAAGGTGAGCTGGATTGATAAATGGTCTTTGGTGTATTCCTGGTTCTGACCTCCAAGCCAGCAAAACTGCATATGTGTTTATACTTTCATAGGACCCATTTATAATTTTAGACTTGAAGTTGGTTGGGAAATTTTTTAAAAATGAAATCATGTGAAAATTTTGCAGTAACTCATTGTAGGCTGAACTCTGGCTAAATGCCATCCTAAGGAAGCAGATGTTTGCTTATTTTAATTTTCTGGCAGGGAATATGAGTTTACATTTGGATTTTCTCCTTAAGATAATATATACGTACAGTAGGAGGAAAACATATAGGGCCCTTCATCAAACTGCTTTCCAACATCTCTGGGCCGGCCTCGTGTGAGAGGTGAGGCACAGTAAAATGTAGCAGTTATCAGAATTCTTAACTTCCTTCTCATTTGATGTTCAAAGAGCATTCCATGTCACCAAATGGGAATATAGCACGCGGCCCTGCGTCCTCAGAGATTTCCCTATAATCTATATGTAATTAAGCCAAAAATGGTTAAAGCAGTCCCTCTGTTTTCTAAATATCTTCCAGACACTAGCAGATTTGCTCAACAGCTTCAAAAATAACAATTAATACAGAATACTGTTTTTGTTTTCGGGAAATAGAACATACTTATTAAATCACTTACTCTAGTAAGCACCCATATTGCTAAGATAACCTTAGCTGCCTTTGACTTCCAGGCTGGTTCTGTTTCTTCTAACTAGAAAAAGGTGAGGTGGCTGGTGAAAGTAGGAGGAATTCAGGTAAGGAGCAGTTCTTGTGACTGCTCACGCAAAGGAAGGCAGGAAGGCTTGGAGAGCATAAATTGCTATATAAATAAAAAGCATTATTATTTCTGTTAGTGGAAAAAACTGGATTTTTTGACTGAGCATGAGTTTAGAAATATAGAAAAATTAAGAATCTCTGAAACGAGTATGAACTTACAGAAGCTGATGGATTTTGATGGTCCTTGATCTGTTAGATTTTGAGAATTGCTATTAAACTTGAACTAGAGGTGTCTGTTTGCTTAGCCTAAAAACAATTTCAGTGAACAACAGATGGCAGTATTTTGCCTTTTTAAAGTACCCTAATTGTCAGAAGATCTTTTTGAATGAATGCTGCTCCCTCATTAACCAGCATTTTAGTTTCTTTCCTCAGAGGAAAATCAAAAAACAAAACAAAACAAAAAACTAAAAAAAGAATAACTTCCATAAAACTATTGATAGAAAGTAACACAAAATTACAAATCGTGTTGTATTTCTCAGGACCATTGTTAAAGTGAAACTACAATTACATCATTAATAATTCTTCTCAATTACGAGCATTTCAGTTCCATCACCCTTTCCCATTTTCATAAGGTAAACATGGTAAAGATGACTCATTTTCAGATGCAATTTGATTTAAATTTTTTCCCACATGTAATTTTCCATTGTGATGAAAATATCCATAAAACAAAACAAAAATCAAAATATGCATTATAACACCACGGTTTTGTGAGCTTTCACTGGCATTTGTTTTATCTGCCCCTTATTTATTTGTGTTATCTCTTGTCAGACTCTCCTGCCTCCCGGGCACTTTGCTCCACTACTGATTTGCTCCTAATGCTGCCTAACCCAGGGCTCTTCCTCTGATTCCTGCAGTAGCACCCAGCCTGCTCACCACATGAGAGCCTGGACCTCATCCGCCGAAGCACCAAAAACAAAAACAAACAAATGAAAAATGCTGGAAGCTGTAAGTTCAGAAAAATCTTGAATCGCTGACCAGTGCTCACATGTACTCTTAGAACACCTCGGTCATAAGCACTTGTGACAGTTTTCAACCCAACTTTTGATGTGTGATCTTGATAAAGATTTAGCTCCCTCCTTGAGACTCAAAGTGCCTTGTTATGAGGACAAAGGCAGTGCTAGTTTTCATTCACCAGCTTAACTGCAGACCCTAGGTTAGTATCTGATCATTGTTACGCACTCAATGATATTAAAAATGAGTGAAGTCATAAGGAGCTTATTCTAAACCTCCAGAGAAGTACATTTCCTCTCTCTCAGTGCTATGGCTTAAAGAATATAAAAGGACAGACAAATTACAGTGTCTAAGATATTACCTTAAAACAAATAACTGAATTTTCTGGAAGCCCTCCTAAAACATTTAACCTTCTAGCACAATTTCATGTTCTGAGTTTAACTTAAATAAAAATATTGAGCCTTGTTACACTGAAGTACTGGAGTCATAAACAAAAATGGTACTTAACAAACTGATTCTGGAGTAACTACTAGGTAGAAAACAGTGAAACTGCTGAGGAAAACAGTGCTGATAAAAGAAAAAAGGAAAGTGACTCTATGCCTTTTTCTATAATCTGGTGTGTATATGGAAAAAGCAAGTAGAGGATTTGGGTATACAGATGAATATTTTGGGGGAAAAGAGTTAAAAGGCCTGGAGGTAGAGAAAGAATGACCTTTAAGTGATAACACTCAGGTGAAGTAGAGAGTGCTCCAGGATGAAAAGGATGTGGTCTGGGGGCGCCTGGGTGGATCAGTGGGTTAAAGCCTCTGCTTTTGGCTCAGGTCATGATCTCGGGGTCCTGGGATAGAGCCCCGCATCGGGTTCTCTGCTCAGCAGGGGCCTGCTTCCTCCTCTCTCTGCTTACTTGTAATCTCTCTCTCTTGCTGTCAGATAAATAAATAAAATCTTCAAAAAAAAAAAAAAAGAAAAGGATGTGGTCTGTGTAAAGCACAGTGATTACAGTTGATAATACTGTAGTATAATTTGAGAGTTGCCAAGAGAATAGATCTTGAAAGTTTTCATCACAAGAAAAAAATAATGATGGTGATGGATGTTAACTAGACTTACTGTGGTGCTCATTTTGCAATATATATATATATATATATATATATATATAATCAAATCACTATGTCATACACCAGCAACAAATATAATGTTGTGCATCAATTATATTCAAACTTAAAAACAGAAGAAGAAAAGGATGTGTCTGGAGAAGTTTGAGGGAATACATCATGACAGGAACATGAGCCAAATGCAAGAGCTTTGATTAACTACTAAGAGTAATGAGAAACTCCTGCAGGGTAGTGACATCATCAGTACGTGTGGAGGAAGGAGTCCGGCTGACTTTCAGGCTTACGGCTTGGATAGACGGAGAGCTAGGAACCCTTCTTTAAATTAGCTATCATAGGAGAAGGAATGAGTTTTGATGTAGATGCTGACATATTCATCTTTGAGTAAATATGTGCTTTTCATGGGATGGTTCAAAGCTGCACATCAAGAGAGACATCTGAACTGAAGCTACACATCTGGGTATCACGGGCACAGATACGGTCATTTCAATAACACCCTACATGGACGCGTATAAAAAGAAAGAAGAGTGGACTGAAGGTGGGACCATAATCAATACCAATTTGCAAGCGTCAGGGAGAAGAAAAACTCGCAAAGGAAAATGAGAAAGGAAAACTGAAAATTAAGTGTGTAGGGTTAAATGGGTCAAGGAAATTCTTTTGTCAAGAGGAGGGGAGTGCACCCGAATGTTTATAGCAGCAATGTCCACAATAGCCAAACTATGGAAAGAACCTAGATGTCCGTCAACAGATGAATGGATAAAGAAGATGTGGTATATATATATATATACAATGGAATACTATGCAGCTATCAAAAGAAACGAAATCTTGCCGTTTGCAACAACATGGATGGAACTGGAGGGTATTATGCTGAGTGAAATAAGTCAATCAGAGAAAGACAATTATCATACGATCTCTCTGATATGAGAAATTTGAGGGGCAGTGTGGGGGGTCGTGGGGGGTAGGGAGGGAAAAATAATGAAACAAGATGGGATGGGGAAGGAGACAAACCATAAGAGACTCCTAATCTCACAAAACAAACTGAGGGTTACTGGGGGGTGGGAGGGTAGGGATAGGGTGGATGGGTTATGGACATTGGGGAGGGTTTGTGCTTTGGTGAATGCTGTGAAAGATGTAAGCCTGATGATTCACAGACCTGTACCCCTGAGGCAAAGAATAAAAATTAAAAAAAAAAAAGGAGGGGAGTGGCCAGTGGCAACTGATGAGATCTGAGATATTAATAAATTCTGAAAAATATCCGTTAGTTTAGTATCTGGCAGGTCACTGGGAACATGAAAGAGAACAATTTTAGTGACACACTGAGGCTGTAAGTCACACTGCAATAAACTGAGCAAAGAAAAGGTCTGAAAATGGAGACAATGGAGACAAGTCTTTCCTGAAAACGAGCTGTAAAATGGAAGCTCAACATATATCCATATCCAGAACACAGGCTCGAAGGAGCTGGCGAGCAAGCGAGCAAGCACATATGTTGAAAGGGGAGATTCCACTAGTATGAGGGCTTTCAAATGCAGCAAGAACAGTGGGAATGATAAAGAGATCAAGATCAATGTCCAAGAGAAGGAAGTAGAGTGTAACTAACCTTTCACCATGAGAGTACCTTTCCCATGGTAACAGTGAGAAAAAAGCCTAGATCTGAAGGTGAGAAGTTGGAGTTCCTATACTTTGGCTTTTATCTAACTCTGAAGATCAGCCTTGAGTCCACGGTTGAGAAAGGATGTAGGCAATGTTAGGTTAGAAGTACAGAAGACAGGGCGCCTGAGTGGCTCAGTCGGTTAAGCAGCTGCCTTCAGCTCAGGTCATGATCCCAGGGTCCTGGGATGGAGTCCCACATCCGGAGTCCCTGCTCAGTGGGGAGCCTGCTTCTCCCTCTGCTGTTGCTCTCTCTTTCTCAAATAGATAAATAAAATCTTAAGAAAAAAAAAACAGAAGTAGAGAGGAAAATGAAGAATGTTTGAAAGAAGAGTAAGAAATAGCTGGCTAGATTCTCAGGCAGTGCTGCCGGTCCAGCTGAGGTTAGAGACTTCAGCTCCAATATGTTGTTTGCCCGCCTTCCAGGGTACTCAGCATGAAATTTTACACGGAAAGGGAACAAAGTGAAAACAGGAGGGGTCTGCCAGATAGGAAAAAGAGAAAACTGAGCCACTGGACCCGAGATCTTGGGAAGTGGAAGAGCAGGCGAGAAACAGAGCAGTCAAGCTTGAAGAGGCATGGAGTCAGAAGGCAGGGTCGGGTGTCTTGTGAGAAAAACAAATGCAGGATTCCATTAGTAGACCAGTCTCTCAGGCAGGGAGGGTTTCTGCTTCTTATTAGCAGAAAATAAGGTTGAAGAGGAAACATGAAGCCAGAATTCAGAAGCCCATGAATGAGGACAAAGTTTTTTAATTCTATCAGTTGGTAATTAAGTGATGAAAGATGTCTGACAAGGACAGTGATGTCATCGAACAGTGTACAGTGCTTGAGGAAGATAAAGGTGTGGAGAGAAGACGACAGATTTGGCCACGGCTGCCACAACAAGAGATGTGGGAAACTAGGATTCTTGCAGCATGAATGATCAGGGTGGGAAGAGTGAAAGTAACATTAAGGAGCCACAACTGCACTTGTAAAGTGATTCAGTACTGAGACAAGGGAAAAAAAAGTGTTTATTCCTGCAGTAGTCTTCTTTTACTTTGTCCACAACCTTCTCAGTTCCTTTTCTTGAAAATCTCTTCAAGTTCTCTTGCCTTCACAAAGTAAAATGTGGAGAGGTCATCTGTCGGCATATAAGATTCACACTGTGTCTCAGCAACTAAGAAAATGTTCTCTTTTTGATAGATCATGGTAGTAGCCCTCCACAGTGTAAACAGGGCGTGAATGGATACTCTTAATAGCCCCAAGTTGTTTAAATACAACATCCAATACTTCACAAATGTATTTTTAAAACTCAGTAAATTCCAGTTTCTACAAGCAAAGATACCGTAAATTATGTAACAAGGCTTTCAAACGTATAAATAGATCAAATTTCAAAACGCTTTTACATCAAAAACTTGGGGGGGAACTTAGGGTGAATTTTTCTAGAGAAATAATACATAAAGTGATGAAATTCCCAGGCCAGCTCACAAAAGCTTATACGACCACTTAATAATAGGTAAGATAGCATTTTTTGTTCTACATTGCAAATGCACCCTATTGTAATCACAGTGCAATCTTTTAAGACAAAACACATTTTATCAATGGTGTGATTCAAAAAGGAAATATGCAGGCACTGGGAGACATTCATCTGTGCATCATTTACTCAACAAACATTAACTGAACATCTATTGGGTACCTGGTACTGTCTATGCCCTAGGGCTATAGAGATGAAGGAGCCTGGCTGCTCTCAAGAAGCCTGCAGCCTAGTGGAAGATGCTCAGGGACTAAAAGGGATCAGAGGACTAAAGAGGAAGCTGGGGGAACCCTGTGATGAATCACCACCACCTCTGGCTACAAGGAGGAAGTAAGTTGTTTCTCAAAATGCAAGTCTCCAAACACCTACACCTGGCCAACTTTGAAAAGGGCTGACCTGAACCGAGTCAGCATTATCATCCACACCTCTCCTCCAAGCAGGATGAAAATAAAAATCAAGCCTGCAAAGAGAAGAGAAGCACAAGAAGGGAGAGGAACTGGTTGCAAAGATACTCATAACTCAAATATAGAAATGTCCGGTTTCTCGACATTTCCCTCAAAAACCTCAGCCCTTAGAATTCTCAAAGCTCCAACACCCAAGTCTCAACTTTGAAACTTGGATTTCAAGGCTCCCCAGCATCCCACTCCCCTAATAAAGAGTAGGGAACTTGAAGCTCCCTGGCCTCTCAGAGCACGTCAGGATCTGTCTGCTTCTTGCTAAACTACTTTTAAGGGATGACATAAGCTCACCTGTGAACCATTTTGCATACAGAGAAGATCTGAGTAAAATATTAAAAGTTAGTAATATCGTTTCTTGATTTTCCAGAAGGCAACTAATAGCTCTACAAATTATAAAGGGAATGACTTTAGGAATTAGAAACTAGGGCACATTTTAACTTTACATTTTAAGTAACTCGTCCAACATTACACAGATAGTAAGCAGCAGAGGTGGAATTCCAACCCAGGCAGTCTCGCCCTACACTATTAATCACAACACTAAACTGTCCCTCAGTATTTTAGGGTAACTGTTCCTATTTCTGGTCACTTACCTTTGATGAGATAAAACATCTTTGTCAATTCGCTACATACTATTAGCTTTGCAAACTCTTCCTTCAATTAATCTTTATTAATTTAGGCTCTCCTCATCAAGGGGAACTTATTAACATCATCGGTATAAATTCACGTTATACTCTCTTCTTTTCCATTGCTTTTGAAAATCAAATTAGACTCTTCCCAGAACTTTTAGGGAAGACCCCACTACTACCATTTCTCCATCAAGAAAATGCCATTTATTTTTTTTTCCCTATTTCCCATCCTTCAGCCAGATCGAATATAATATTTGCTCCTGGAAGGAAAAACTGGTGGTTCTTGTAGAGACTTCTGTTGCTAATAGGAAAGCATCTGTCTTCGTTTTTCTTTTAGGTGGTAATGAAAATAAAATTTTGTAATGCATCTGTCTACAAGTTTGTTTAATTATTTTAGTTTAAGAAACTGGCTTCAGTTATAATCTTATTATATTCGTAATGTCATGAGACACTCAGATAATAAATATAATTATCTGTGGGTCAAGAGACCCCAGTAACTCACCAAGATATCTAACAGGCAGGCGTGGAGCAGAATAATAAAGTTTCCGTACGAAAAGCATTTCAAAATGATACCCTACCCCTCGTGTTTAGCAACAATGTGTTGCTGAATGAAGAGGAAATCAGGCAAGAAAATAAGTCATTTGGTCATAATGATAAGTCATTCAACATTTATGTCATAGTTTTGTTTTCTTTCTTGCGGACATAATTGTTAGGTTCGTCAATGCTCCCATATGCTGTTAATGTAGCAATAATAGGAGGATATTGAAGGAATACAAATGGCCAACAATTTGTCGAGATTCAGCACAGATTCCTTAAGACAAAGGTTGTAGATGACTGCAAAGAAGACAAAGCGACTTCACAAATTATCTTCTAAGATTATAATCTTATAAGATTAGTAAAAGTGCTGATTAAAAAAAGTGCTGATTTCCCCTCCTCACCAGGGATCAAGAGGAAGGATCTAGGGAAAAGCTGGTAGTGCTTTTCTCTTTAGCTATTATTTCAGTCTATTTTAGCTTTATTTCATCTTAAAATAAGAAGATATGAATGGGGCAGGGGTGCCTGGGTGGCTCAGTTGGTTAAGCGTCTGCCTTCAGTTCAGGTCACGTTCTCAGGGTCCTGGAATTGAGCCCCACATTGGGCTCCCTGCTCTGTGGGGAGCCTGCTTCTCCCCCTCCCTTTGCCCCTCCCCTGCTTGTGGTCCCTCTCGCAATAAATAGAATCTTTAAAAAAAAAAAAAAAAAGAAGGTATGAATGCAAGTATAATACAAGAACCTAATTAAAATACCCCATAGGAAAAAAATAAGCAAAGCATGATTAAAACAAACAGAAGCAATGAATGTTTTCACATGCTGATTCTGACAGCAAAACTAAAGACTAAAATTAATATAGAGTGAGATCTAACTAAAAATAGCCTCAAATTGTCTTTCCTGCTGGTTTTAATATTTCTAACAAATACTTTAAATTTACTATCTTGTCTCTATCATTAACCACCCTCTACACTGGCCCAAAAGATTAAACAGATTTTAAGATGCCCATCAAGGGGGTCTTGTGGTTGTCGATCAGTCAACAGACTTGATTGTTGCCCTAGGGACTCACTGCAGCATTTTTTTTTTTTAAAAGATTTTATTTATTCATTTGACACAGAGAGAGAGAGATTACAAGTAGGCAAAGAGGCAGGCAGAGAGAGAGGAGAGAGGAGGAAGCAGGCTCCCTGCGGAGCAGAGAGCCCGATGCGGGCCTCGATCCCAGGACCCTGGGATCATGACCTGAGCCGAAGGCAGCGGCTTTAACCCACTGAGCCACCCAGGCGCCCTCACTGCAGCATTTTACCAAAGCAAATATGTCCAGAGACATGTCCCAGTTCTTAACTCTCCTCAAACTATACACAGTGGATGTTGTGACTGACTCTCTACGCGAATCATAGTGATTCCACCCCTAAGGCCAGGAATTTGGTCAAGGATGGGTAGGTCATAGTCACTGTGATTCAGTGAGACACGAGGGGAACACTGCTTAGTGCTTCTAGGAAAAAATTCTCCACCCTCCAGAAGGAAGCAGTGCTGCTGCCAGCAGCCATCTATGGTTCACAAGTGGAATCAGCTTTAGGATGAAGCTAATAGAGTAAACAGTAGCCAAGTAGGAGAAGAAACTATGTCTGTTACAATGTTGTTAAGTCATGAATTCACTAACCCTGAAGCCTTCTTTCTTCTGGCCTTCTTATTGTAAGAGATAACATAATAAGCATTTCAAATTACGTGCTACCGCTAATCTTAATAAGTTTTCTTTTTCTTATGGTTGGAATAAGTATAAAACTTTCCAAAATGTATATGGAAATAGTAGAGAAGTAGGTGTTAATGAAAATAAAATTTTATAATGTATCTGTCTACAAGTCTGAGTTCATTTATTTTTTTAAGTTTTTATTTAAGGGGCGCCTGGGCGGATCAGTCAGTTAAGCATCTGCGTTTGGCTCAGGTCATGATCCCAGGGTCCTGGGATCGGGCCCTGCATCGGGCTCCCTGCTCAGTGGGGAGCCTGCTTCTCCCTCTCCCACTCTCCCTGCTTATGTGCTCTCTCTCTTTCTGGCAAATCAATAAATAAAATCTTTTTTAAAAAGTTTTTATTTAAATCCCAGTTAGTTAACATACAGTGTAATATTAATTTCAGGTGTACAATATAGTGATTCAACACTTACATACAAAACCCAGGGCATCACAAGTGCCCTCTTTAATCCCCATCATCTATTTAATCCATCCCCCGACTCCTCTCCTTTCTGATAACCATCAGTTTGCTTTCTAGAATTAAGAGGCTGTTTCTTGGTTTGTCCTTCTGTATTTCTTTTTTTCCCTTTGCTTGTTTGTTTTTTAAATTCCATCTATAAGTGAAATCATATGGTATTTGTCTTTCTTTGACGGACATATTTCACTTAGCATTATACTCCCTAGCTCTATCCATATCATTGTAAATGGCAAGATTTCATTCCTTTTTATGGCTGAGTAATATTTCAGTGTGTTTCCATATATATACTACCTCTTTATCCTTTCATCAGTTGATGGACACTTGGGTTGCTTCCATAATTTGACTATTAATAGATAATGCTGCTGTAAACATTGGGTGCATAAACATGGTTATAGCACAAACATGTTATACCAGCATTATCTATGAAGTTAATTACTTTAAAGAACCGGTTTCAGTTACTATATTTAGAATACTGAGGCAATAAAAATATGATTATCAGAGGTTCAGCAAACCCTGGTAGCCCATTGGGAGCTATAAGAGCAGAGGAATGACTAGTTTCACTCTAGCTAAGTGACTCACTTCTTACACCAGCACCCAGCACACTAGCCACATGCGTGTCTTAATTGCAAACAGCCACATTTGCAATTCATGGACCTTCAACATGACTTGCAATAATCAAAATGCCATTCATAAAATCTTCCTGAGCAAATGTACTCTACTATCATGTGTGGATTTCATGAGCTTCTTGAAGATAAGATTCATTTTATATTTACTTTTTACTCCCACAATAACTTTAAGCATACTCAGCAAAAAGGTACCTAATTACTTTAAATGAATTACCTTACTCCAATTCTTCTGGACAGAAAATATACAAAATTTATCCAATCCTTCACTGAAATTTCTAATTTAGCTTTCCATGAATTTCTAAATATAGGGAGAATTTTATAATTTTTAATTTCCTCCCGATTGTTTCAGTGAAATATTCTTTTTTCTTTCCAGTGCCAATCCTCCACCTCTGTAATTGTAAGCTCATTCTTCTAACATGGACAGGGTATTTCCCCTTTCATGTTTTTCTTATTCACTCTTTTTTCTTCCCCTTTCCTTCCTCTCAACCTAAGAACATTGCTAGCATTTCTCTTGCTAACAAAATTGTCCTTTGATTCCATCTATGGTGCTATTTAATCCTTATAAATTCTAATCTATTAAACCTCTGGAAAGAGCTCTTCTCTCTCTTAACACCCTTTTATTTTTTTAAAAGATTATTTGAGAGGAGGGTTACTGGGGGGTGGGAGGGTAGGGATAGGGTGGATGGGTTATGGACATTGGGGAGGGTTTGTGCTTTGGTGAATGCTGTGAAAGATGTAAGCCTGATGATTCACAGACCTGTACCCCTTGGGCAAAGAATAAAAAAAAAAAAGATTATTTGAGAGAGAGAGAGAACACAAGTGGGGGGCGGGGGGAGTAAAGGGAGAGGGAGATGCAGGCTCTCCGCTGAGCAGAGAGCCCAATGCGGGGCTTGATCCCAGGACCCTGAGACCATGACCTAAGCTGAAGGCAGATGCTTAAGCGACTGAGCCACCCAGGCACCTCATTCAAAGAGATTTTAATCTTTTCTTTAAAAAAGTATTTAAAGATATTTTTAATTTTTTAAAGATCCCCCCCCTTTTTTTTACGATATTGAATCTTCTATTCATGGCAATCTGATTTCTGTCTCTGATAAAATAAAATCCCCTATCAAGCACAATCAATATCTTAACTAAAGTGTCTAATAACATCATCCCAGGTTTTGTCTCTTCCCTCCACTTCACAGCCTCTTTCTCCTGTGCTGGCTTTGTCCAGTCCCTCTGAGAAGGATCTCTAGGTTTACTTTGCTGGGTCTTCTTCCCTCCTTAACTATTGACGCTTGGTACTGATTTTTCTTGTTCTATCCACACACTTCCCTTCCAGCTTTCATCCTGTGTTACAGTGAGTACCTGCTAACTCGGAGCTCCAACACTCCTCCTATGCTTTCTCTGGACTCAGGCCCGTGTGCTTATCTGCTCCCTGGACAGCCTTACTCAGCTACTCCACAGTTAGTTCAGACACTACCTTCTCAAGGAGAGTTCCTCACTTCCACCTTCTGGATTCTTTTTTTTTTTTTTTTTCTCCTTTATTTTCTACCTTGGCTAACAACAAAAGCAGTCACCCACACTGGACATCTTGACTTTTTCTTAAGTGATTTTTTTACTTTCTTATCTGCAACATCACACTGATCACTGCATCTGAAAATTTCTCCTGAGGAATCACTCAACTACAACTTCTTCTAGAAGGTCTTAATCTCTGCCTTAAATCCATCTCAATTCACATGAGGATGGCTACAGGTTTTTTCTTCCAGTTTTCTCCCACCACAAACTTGGTTTTTCCCAATACAGAGATACTAATATGCTGCCTGATTATTTTCTGTGATGGTTTCCCAAAGTCACAGAACCAGATTCAACTTCTTGGCACGGCTTTAGGCATCATAAAATTTAGCCCTTAACTCCAATTACCCCAATTACATGTCCATATATCCCACTAACATGTCTCCCCGTCAGCTGTCCTAGATGAGCTCCTCAATATGCTAGCACAATCCTGTGTCTTTGCTTAGGGTGTTAACTTCTGCCTACCACTTCATTTCTCTGATATACTGGTATTAATGATCAAGATCCAACTCTAAAACATAAAACACTTTAGCCCCATTCCCAAACTGACACCAAATTAATCACTTCAGCCTCAAAGCCACTCCAGTATTCTGCCCCAACATCTACTATCATATTGTGCTATTGCTAATTGTCTGTGAATATATTCCTTGCCAGACTGTGGATTCACGGGCAAGAAGGATTTTTATTCATTTTTATAACCTTAGCACTCAGCTTATTGTAAGAACTCCCAAAACTTAATTATTACATGAATTCTGCCTTCTTACACAATCTTTTATTCTTACAAATAGTTCCCAAAAGTTTGTAGACTCTCCATCATACTATTCAGTCCAAAAAGTGTGCCTTTGCCTGGTCCTTATAGCCAAAACCATCCCCATCAAGTTCTCACAACCGCCTACCGAGTATCATGTTGCTCAAGGCAACTAATTGCCTGTAATAAACACACTCAACTGACTGGCAACCATAGGTTTCCCAGAAGCCAGGAACAGAAAGGGAGTATTGAAGAAAGGAGAGGCAGCACATGCGAATTTCCTTTGCATGCTCTTGCTGATTTTCCTCAGTCCTTGACTATGGGACCCACTGCATGTATTCAGGGCTCCTTTTTATGATTAGCACTCTGACATATGTGCACACTTGACCGAAAGGGGCTTTCTTTGCCATATGACACATTTACATTATTGGGAAATATGAGAACACAGAAGGGAAAAAATAAGAGTGAAAAGATTTTGAAGCATTGCTGAAATAGTAGTTTGATACTATCAACTGTACAGGACTATATACAATGTTTAAATCTCTTTATTTAGTGCAGGCTGATCACTGTCCCTCCAAAGAGGTAATTCTGGAGATCTATAGTTAATCCATCTGCTTTCTCAAAACTAATACTAACTTCTGAGAGCCTTCCACTGTAATCAACACATATCATCCCATATGCTCTTTGAAGATGATACTCTTTCTTCCTTCAGATTCAGGACGTTTTTAAAAAATACCTCTTCACTCAAATCTTTAAATAGATAAGATTTACCACCTTTCCACAGTCTAACCTACCTAAGATTGTCAATGATTGCCTTTCTGCCCGGGAGACATACGGGTATCTGTGCTGAGACTTTGGCCACAAACTGTAAATATTATATTGAAAATTATGCTTGTCATGAAGAATTTACTGTGGTAAATTTTTTCTGATGAGCTATACTAGGAAACATTAGAATGGAGCAGCTGGGAAGGAAGAGCTGGTTTCAGTGCCACTCAGATATTCCTAAATGGCCAACTACTTTCCAAAGAAGCTGGCAGAAAAAGTCCTGACGTTGAGAAGGACACATGAAGCTGACGGCAAGACGACAGTAACCATTAAGACTGGTTGTCTCTTTACTCTGAAAGTACACTTCATAGGCAAACTTCGGAGACCAGGGCCTTCTCAGCCTATATAAACCTCCTTTTGGAAACACTCCAGTCTCTCCCTTGCTAGAACACCTCTTACTCTTCTTTAAAACCATATTCCTCCCCTAATCTCTGCACCCCCTTTTAGCTACCAATTTTTCTACCAAACTTTTTGGAAGAAACATTAGTAGTCACAGTCTTCATTTTCCTACTTTTCATTCAGATCCCAATCCACTGAGCTGGGCTTCTAGAACAAAGACTGTAATTGCTCTTGCTATCCCAGTGGGGTTTTTGTTCCCCACGGTGGGTTTTATTGCCAAATGCAAAGGAGACTTTTCAGGCCCTGCATTACTGGACTTCTTCATTGAAGTCTGCACTATTGGTGACACGCATTTACTGAAAACCTCATTTCCTTCAGTTCCCATGATATCACGCCCTTCTAGCCCTTTTCCCAGGTCTCTGAACAATCCTCTTCTCTCTCTCCTGGATTTTCCCTCCTCATTCTCCATCCCTCAACATGTTTTTTTTAAGGTTATTTCAGAGAGGAGGAAGGGGATGCCCTTCCTCAAGCAGACGCTCCACTGAGTGGGGAGCCCGAGGTGGGGCTCCATCCTGGGACCCAGAGGTCACGACCTGAGCCAAAATCAAGAGTCAGACACCTAAGTGACTGAGCCACCCAGGCACCCCAGATCCCTCAACATTTTGAAAGTCATTTCTGTAGGTTTCTCCTCTTAACCTACTGCTCTTCTCATTCTATAGACACTCTCTAAATCTGTTCACACTCTCACAAGACCTGTTTTATCAGCTAACAACCCCTAAACCATCTCTTGCCCAAACCTCTCTGCCCAGAGCCTCCACTGTTACTGGACTCCAGGGGAACGTGCATCATGGCCCCTCAGAGCAGAGCACCCACACCTTACCTTACTACTTTCCCAACTGCTTATCTGACTCTAGAGCGTTGGTCGCTGCCTCAGTTCCCACCAATTATTCACCCTTGCCTACAAAACCTTAACTCCCCTTCACTTTCATTAATCACTGGCAGAGTCCATCTGTGTTGACCTGCTACATGGCTTGCTACTCTAGTTCCCTCTTAAAAAACTGTGTTTTAATGTTCCAAAAAACACTTAATCACCTATGTTTTCCACATGCCATTTTTTAAAATCATACATTAGTGAAGGTAGTTACTTCCTCAGTATTCCCTATCCTCCATTTCTCAACACCACCTTCTTTTGGTTTATTCTTAGTATTCCATTACTGCTTAATTCTTCCAAAAACACTTTTCTGACTCCCTACTCTATATCAGACTGGGGTACATACCCATCATCTGTACTCCTTTAACACCCTAATTATATATCAATCATTGCCCTGAAATTGGAATGCTTTGTTTGCATATCTGTCTTCACCAGTAAACTTTATTTTCCATAACTTTTTTTATCTCCAGTGCTTATCCCGGCATTTGTGACCCATGAGGTACGTACAGACTGCTTACCAAGTTAAGAGATGTATTTATTTATTTGTTCACTGCCTTATTTGCCCAGGTAGACTTCCCTAATCTGTAAGCATAATACAGCCCCCATGTTATCATCTATTTGGCAACTGTGTTTCTCAAGGAAAGGGAAGACACTAGCTCTTGGGTTTATCTATCGGCCTCTCATGAAATAAGTTAAATTTCGTTAACTTTTTGATATCTGGATTATCTGGGCAAACTTAGTAACTTAGTAGAAAAATAACACCTCTACCAGCACCTCGGCTAGGCTCATGGGACTCAGCCCAGCACAGCCTGTCTTCATCTCCACCTCTGATCCCCAACAAGGCACATATTTCGGCCATTTGCCTCAGGACGAGAAGGTTCTATCTGTGTGTGAGAGCGAAGATACTCCTGCTTCCTTGTAACATGGAATTGTGTTTTGGGTTACGGCATGAGCAATGAGATACCAGGCCCTAAAACTGTATATTCACAGTCTTCGATTGAGAAATGGTGTTATCAAAGAAAGATTAGATGGTGGTTTGTCTCTAAGGTAGCTCGATAATTGGCCATGCAATTCTTTGCTATGACACTACCTTCAAAACAGTAACATCTATGTATGGTTTTATATTGCCTTTGAATTACAGCACTGCCCAATATATGCAATATACCATATTATGGCCTCACTGAAAACTTATTTCATGATAAGGGGAGATAAGTTAACAGAACATTGTGTTCCTATAGCTGAGAAATAAATGAATCATAGGCTTGCCAATTCGAGACTTTGTGGGGACAAGTGCAATACTGCAAAAATGACTATCAGCTGGAGTGATATTCAGGAACACATTGTTACAATTCTGGTAATGCTCAGACAAACTCTAGCACGTTTGATAGGTGATAATGAATAACGGCCATTGTAGTATCAACAGTGGCAACACTTATGCCTGGTACAAGTGCTCTGCACTTTCGGAGTGGACACGGAGCTAGGACGCGCAAAGTAGGACACTGTTATTAACACTCCAGCCTTCCTAAGGTTTTATTCTCAGAGAAACATGAACACAGTGTGTAATAAATCTACCAGAGCCTGCATGCCCTTGAGATTCAGGCCTGAGTATACGTTATGTGAAATATGTATTTGTGAATACATTTCTAATCTTGATTCTCTCTGCAAAACACCTTGGTGCTGCCTGGGGTGGGGGCTGGAGATTTATATTTATATCCCCTCTCTTTTTAATTCCCATCATCCTGCCCATTTGATTGTGTTTCTTGATACCATCTTTCTCCTAAGAGGTATGCTTTGACGTCGCTTTTATATTCCTTGCTCCTGACCTCATGGCACCGCTCAGATCTGGAGCTGCTCAGGAATATAAGGCACTGATCATGCCACCACATGGGCCCGTGGCCCCTGAGGATGAGAGGGGGAAAGGAATCAGAGGAACCTGAAAGGCGCTGCGTGGAAGCTTCAAAATCTTCACCATCATCTCCTAAACCTCCCTAGACCCTAAAGCAGAACCAGAAAGTGAAATTAAAATGAGATGAACACACTCCCCACAATTGCACTCTTACTGTTCATATTTGGAAACTATTTCATGGCCGAGCCTGGATATGCATTTGGAGCATGGAACAGTAACAGTGACTGTGGTTTCATCAGCTGCATAACAGGGCACATGGAAAATGGCCCTAGGTCTGGCCATCACCCAAGCCAGCAGTCCTGACATCTGCACATCATGTGATGCCACTGACAATAAGGCAAAAGATTTGTGACCAAACGGAGATGATCGGTCCACTGTAAGTAGTCTGTTATCACTGCCAGTGTGGGCGTGAGACTGACACTAGGGAATATAAATAGCTGTTCTCAAGCCTTTCTGGGCCCTCGCCTCCAAGTCCCTTGGTATGCTAGATGCTTTTCAGCTCAACACAACATACACACCTACTACTGTCCAAACATTCTATCACATCATTACCTTCAGGTAGGAGGAGGAAGTGACCAGGGTAACACAGCTCAATCTTAAAATAGCAAATCATTTTGGTATTTGTGGTAACAAGTAATGTGAGTTATAGGAACAATGACAAAGACTTCCTCTGGTATAAGTACCTTATCCCTTTCATTATTCTTGAAGTACCTGTGGAAATCAGTTCATCCAGTTACCTGTCCCAGAAAGAGGTATATCATTTAAAAATATAATTGATAACCCAGTGGATTAAAATTTTGAGAAATTCCAGGCCTTACAATTCAGTAAAACATGAACGTTTCTGGTAGTGGGAAGCACCGAGTATGAAGGGGACAGGTCAGTCTGGCTCAAGAGTGTGGCCTGGAGTCTGTTTCTGAGAGTGGGCCCTGGCATTTCCAGGCTCCTTTCTTTCTTCTATGTATGGATCTACAGATTTTTCTACCAGTTCATTTTTTCCTTGTCCCTCTCAGTGGTGTGGGGATGACAGGCAGCATGGGGCAAGATGGTGATGGCCAAGCTGTTTGTACACATGCAAAGGTCTGTTATACATGAGGGATAAATTCACAGAAACTGTGTTTTTCTCTGAGCTCACTATTGCCATTTTAAACCCTTCAGGTGCTACTGAGTGTGTTTCCAAGGCTGTCAGGACCCACAGAAGACCTTCTGCAGAGATTTTTGAATGATCACATTATAGCCCTAATTGAAGCTGAGTAGTTCATGGCCCTCTGAAGTTGACAGTGAAATATGCCATTCTCTGAGCATGTGTCCCTTATCAGAGCCACTTAAGGTAACAACGTTCTACAAAAGGCTCTCTGGGTCTCTGAAGGTACAGAGCCCTCATTACTCCTACAGTTAGGGAAAGCTTTGGACCACTTCTGGGAATGCAAATGAATGAAACCCCATGTGACAGCTGTAATAAAAGGCTCCTGTCTTTTTGCAAAACATTCAAATGCCATCTGGCAATTTCGTTGACGTCAGCAGGCTCAGAAAAACAACTGCCCCCACTGCCTTCTTCATCATTCCCTTCCACCCCCAACTTTGCTCTCCCCTCCTCCCTGGCAGAAAGCTCCAACTTTTAGTAATGGAGAAGGACAGGAGCAAAAGAGCCATTTTAAAAGACTTGTTCTATTTCTTGTCTGCTCGTTTCAAGAACCAGTTTTATCATTAGAACAGCAGTGGTATTTGGCCCCAGCTCTCCAATTTCCAGCTAGAGCATCATTTCATTAAAGAGAAATTTTAAAGTCTTTTCTATTTGTGTTTTAGGACTTGAAGTACATTTATTTGGAGGCTAGAGGTGTTAAGGAAAGCTATGAATCTGACTTCTGAATCCACACATGCTGTCTCTGCTCCCTGTAAATAAACACGCAGGGTCACACTGAGAATACCTCTACAGCCTCAGGCTGTTGAGAGCTTACAAGTCTGCATCGTCTTTTAATAGTTTACTAGAAGCTTAGATGGACAGATTCTTCTTTCAGTGTCAGAAATCATATGATACAGTTACGAAGCTATTTTGCCTTAGCTATATAAATCCATGGAAAACATATTTTTTCTAAATTATTGGAAAAAAAGCAAGTAAGTGAAACTAAATATTTGTACCTCATCAAAGAAACACAATTATAGAAGAAACACCCATCCAACACAAATCCCTTCCAGAAGCCCTAATTAAAACAAAATAAACAAAAAACCCACTCATATTTACACATAGTATAAAAGAGGATAGACATTTTAAATTATTATTGCCTATTATGGCTTTTTTGTTTACAGGGGAGAAGTTGGATACTCACAATACCTAGTCTGTTCCCGGAAATGGGCAGGCACTATTAACTATAAAGAGTAAACTGGTCTCATAAAAAGCCAATTAATCAGCCCCCTTTCAGGCTCCAAATACATGTCTCTCAAGGTAAAAGCATACACATTTGACTCAGATAATTTTATCCATATCACTGACACATACTACTTACTGAGGCAGACCTTTATCAAATGTAAAAGATTTTGGAAAAACAATTTTATATATTAAGGATAAGTCCATTAAGTAAGATTAACCAATCTTGGTATTGCTTAGATATATTACTGTTGACCAAATACTTGACCTTTCCTAAAAATTTCGCTTGTTCATTTTTTTAAAAAAATTAAACATCTCATATTGAAAACATCATTTTTCCAATTATAACTTCTCATGAAAATACACTCATCCCATAAGTCAGGCGAGTGATTGTGAAGTCCAGATAGGACTAGGAATGTTCAAGGCCTCTTATGTATTAAACTTTTTACCCTGTTTCTACTCACTTGAGGAATAGGATACCATCCCATGAGTAGAAAGAGCAAAGTTAGTAAGGGACGCATGGAGGGTGAGGTTAGTGGAGAAGAAATCAAATACTGGGAGGGACCTAGATTTTGAAAACGTGCCCCCCCCGACTCTAAAAGGGAGCGTGTTATATTCAAACTGAGGTCTTGTAGGACCGAGCTCTTCCCTCCCCATCAGTTTCAACTTGACTCTTGCCATTCTTTTCTTTTTATAAAATATCTGTAGTTTGTTCTCAACAGGCTGTCTTGTGCCTCTGGATTACATTGTCTGCCCTACACAGAAGACCTAACTCCTTGTCAAGTCTTTCTGCTTATATTTTCAGCTGTTAGCCCAGCAAGTCTGGTCCTCCAAGAGGCCTTTGCTGACCCATGTCTGCTGTGTTTTGCAAATGCCCTGCGCACACCTTCTCATTTTACTTTCCACATTTGATGATGCATGTCCATTTGCCCATGGAAGTGTGAACCTCCGTAAGATAGGAGGAGTCTTATTCACCTTTGTGTCCTCAGTGCCTAGCGTGGTATTAAGTGTTCAGTGGATGGCTATGGAAGGAATAAAAGAAAGGAAAGAAGGCAAGACAAGCACAACAAAGAAAAAAAATGCACCTCTTTTTTTTTACTTTTTTACAGCTGGAGAAAAACACCTAGGATGTATTGAACATTTATTATGTGCCTATTAACGTGCTAGGTATTTTCACACATTATCCCATTTAGTAACAACAAAACAAGAACCTGGTAAGTACAAATTGTTATTACCATTTTCATAAGAAGAATAAGATTCAGAGAGATTTTGTGAACTCCTAAAGGCCCCTTGATGGGTAACAATGGTGGCCGAATGGAATGCAGGTGTGTGGACACTGTAGCTTTTACAAGATATTTAATACCTTCTGTAGTTTTGCTGAAGGCAGAAGGGGGGACAGGAAAGAGAAGGCAAGGAAATGAATACCCTATTATTAAAGTTGAAGTGAATCTTGAAAAGTCTAGGGATAAATCCATTAGGACACAAGATAAAACTCAACAAGGTACATTTGGAAAATACCAGCTCGGGGCTAAGCCTAAACTGTGTTTCAGTTCCAAGACTCCGTCTGGATTTCTCACAGCTCCCTGGAACAAAAGGTCATTAGAAGCTGCTGATTTAGAGGCAACATCTTCACTGAACGTATAAACTAAGCAAGTTTTTCAAAAACACCTGTCACTTGGTATTGTTTTTTATGAGCTGCGTGTATTGGTTTAAGGATGTAAAATAAGAAATTGAGGGGGCCCTGGCAGAACCAGGCAAAGGAAAATATCAATTTAGTAAATGGAGAAAGAATAAGATCAAGGAACAATTAGATCTGTACCTTTAAGCTTTTAATAATGGGGAAAAGGTCTAATATGCTTTCAAGAAAGTATTGAATAAAACACAGAAGCAAAGACTGTTCTGTGTGCCTCACCTAATCCTAACTGCCTTTAAGTGAAAACTACTTTTCTTCCAATAAAATAGCAGAGAAAACAAGAGAACAGACTCTACAGCTGTCCAGAAAACAGTTAACATGTTTTTAGAGGAAAGAAAGCAAGGACACAAAAGATAAAAATCACCAGAGAAAAAAGATAGTCAAAAAATTTTAATGGCACACTTGAGACAGATCCATTAGAATACGTTTTGTCTTGTCTAAGACCTAGCCTGAGTCTGAGTCAACATAAAACATCTCATATTCATTTGGGAGTTATTCTTACAATTGTAATGTAAGAAAGGACAAGAGAACTTACATGACAGTCTTATAATCAGTTTAAAAAAAAGAATATGTTCATCAAGAGTCTGGCATTATTACATCAAGTTAGGAATACTGGTTGCTACCAAGGAACAATCAGTATGTGTGAAGCCTGTCAAGGTAAAGTAGGAGGTCCTGGTACTAGGCAATGATAGGGGCAAACCTTACGTAGATGGAAACGTTTCAGAGACACAAGAACCTTAAGGGCTTCTCACTCATGTGGCAATAATTTTATGTTCCACTCCCCTTGACCAAAATTAGGGATTCTGCGTCATGTCATGCACTATCTTATATAGTTGCTTGGGTAACTGACCAAAATTGATAATCTCCCGACCACACTATCATGTGAATTTTGAGTTGATAACATTTTATCCCACTCATATGTGACTCTCTAATGACTTACGACTCCAAAGTTTGAATTTACAGTTACCTCACAAAAAGAAATTCCAGAACCTGTAACATCGAGGGTCATACTTTTGACAAGGGACATTGTACCCATCTGTGTGACTCTACTAAACAGGAGCAACTGGTCTTTCTCGGGATCCTCTTCGGTTGAAAGCAACAAGGACTTCCCCACTTCACAGAGCAGTCTCTCTTTATGCTGGAAGGCTAAAGTCATTAGAGGACTTTTCTGAACCTGGGCTGAGACAGGCCCTCACCAATCAGTGCTTGTTCTGTCCTCGCCAGTCCAGTGCCTTTTTGTATTCACAGTTCTCCAGAGAAACTAAGTGGCTTTCCTGTTCTATATTATAGTAGAATTAATGCGTATCTCCTACCGTCTACGTTTTCTCCTACTTGGAGACTATAAAAATGGGAGCTGATTTTTTATAGGAACATTAGGAGCTTCTTAAAATAGTTTCATTGATCAATTAAAAAAGGCAAACAAAAATAATACAGGGAAATTTGAATAAAAATCAGCACTTACTTAGGGCTTATTTTATGCCAGGGACTAATTTAACACTCAGTATAAATTATGCCATCGAAGTCCTCCTATCACTCTGGCAAGAAGGTACTAACATTATGTATACTTTATAGAGGAGCTCGTAGAGTTCATGTAACCTGCTCAAGGGCACATGCGTAGTGACTGATGGGGCAAAGGGTGATCCCAGGCAGTCTCTGATTCCGTGAGAATGGAGCATAAGAATCTACGCCTCTTTCTCTGATGATTCACAGACCTGTACCCCTTGGGCAAAGAACAAAAATAAAATTAAAAAAAAAAAAAGAATCTACGCCTCTTTGCCATTATCCTCTCTACACAGTTCTATTTAGTGAAATCCATCTTATACTGATTCTTACCAACTCTTTTATTCCTTGAGGACAATCTAGAAATCCCTAGAAAAATTATACATCTATACTTAGTGCTTCCTGAATTTACAATCATGTATCAAAACTACAGAAAGTGTGGGAGATTAAAAAATATCTTCTATATTCAAGAATTTACACCATGCCTGAGACAAGGTGGGGGTAAGGAGAGGATTTCAAAATCTGAGTTCTTTTGGGGTGGAGAGGTATTCCAGCATTCTGGCAGAGGCTTGACTTGGTAAAATTTGAGTAGGTTATAAGCAAAAAGCAGTTTCCAGACAATGAGGGGGGCGGTGAAAAAGGGAGGAACAGGGAATAGGTCTGCAATTTTGAAATGGTTCTGCAGAATTCAAGCATTCCTTAGGGACTAGTTTAAGAATAGTTTTAGTATTTACTAAAATCGTATTTTTTTTTGCCCTCTGCATATTAAGACTTGGGAGAATATTACTTCTAAATGTACTTCCCTTTATTCTCTCACTTCTATAGTCCACCCTGAGTTCACTTCTACAACAGTGCACTTGTTCTCAGGTGCAAATGAGAATCGCATCAGAGTAAATATTCCCAGTTAAGACTGATAAGAGCAAACCCAAAAAAGAAAAAAAAAAAAGTCAACAGTTCCAAACCTATTGCTGTAATACATAATATCACATAATATCAATATATGCATTTGCAATGACTACTGTATCAGATTCTATCTTGTACTATGGATCAATGACAAACCATTCTAAGTGTAATCATTTATCATATAATATATTTATCTGTATCACTCTAATTTCATGACTTTGGTATTCTATAATATTTTAAACAATTTAACAACTAAGAATATTTCTGATTATTTACAAAATGACCTTAATTCTTTCCAACAAAAGAATTTTCTTTTATATCCATTTTTTAAAGCAACAGCTCAGAGAATGGTATTTCCATTAGGTCTGAATTTAGAGGGCAATGTCTTTTTGTAAAAGGGTGTCTCTAGAAGTTTCTGAATCAGAGAACAGAGAGACTTGCTAAGAGTATGAAAAATAAGAATCCACCCACCTAAATAATACAAAGAAAAAAATTTTTTGAATGTAAAATGAAATCAAAGGAACTCCTCTCCCTAAACCTACTAGTCGATGGAGCTGCACCCATTTTAAAATTCTGGTATTTCACAATTTCTCTATAGATTTTACATTTAGAAACATATATGTATGAATCTACCACATGCACAATTCCAAAGTAAGAAAAATACTGCAAGCTCTATTACATTGCTCTGTTTGCAATGAAATTGTATGAAATTGTATATTTAAGTAGTTTAGCAATTAAGTCTAACATGAGGGGAAAGGCAATAGGTGAGGTGGTAGGGGACATATCTGGCTCCGAGCTATGAACATGCTCTCCTTAGTTCTTCATCTCCCTCCCACACAATGACCTGTACCAGTATTAGTCCCCTTTTGCTTAATGATTCCTTGGTAAAACAAAACATAAACTAGAGTTTTACCTTAAAGTCCTAAGAGTCTGAAAATGCCGGACAACAAGCATTCCATTTGGCATTAAATTTTTACCTGCTGTTCTAATTAAATGGAATGCGCTTGTCATGGTGATAAACTATTGCTAGTTTGCCTTTATTCTGCCACTGATGTTCAATATTCAGCGTGCCTTTCATAACTTTAAAAGGAAATTTAGAAAGAACTGTCCTCTGCTATTTTTTTCCCCAAGCCTAAATGAGTTCATTGTAAGAAAGGTTGTTTGAAAATCTCAGTAATAAACAAACCTAGAGGCTGTAATTTTCTTGATAGTGGAACCCTCCATTTGCTTCTGAAAGCAGTAGGAGGGCATGCCATTCTTCTTCCCATTTATTATTCATATTTCAGCACTATCTTTTATGTGCTACAGTACTTTTGAAAATGACAGAACCAGATTCAGGAGGTTAATTTATACCATTAGCTGTCACTTTTAGGAAATGCTTGCATATTTGCACGTGTGTCAGGAAAGCAATGTGAGTATGTGCAGAAGGGTGGAGGAGCATTACTTTAATACCAGGCTGTGCATTTATTCCTCTGACTTAGCACACACTATTGCTCTTGGTGTCACAAAAAATAAATAGCAAAATATAATTTGCAGTAATTAGCCTAGCTCCATGATAAATAGAAATAGAAACAGAAAAGAATCAGAAGGCCGTTGCCTGTCAAAACGCACACTAGTTCACTGAGGGCTAGAATCATAGCACAAACTTGACTAAATGCTTTTGGACCTGAGAATATTTTTAATATTACCAGTGTGGTTATAGAGTTGAATTCTGAAATGACCCCTTTCTCCGTTCCCACCCCAATCATCTTTTATTCATTCTTCAAAGCCAACAGCTTCTGTGAATTATTCCTAAAGACTTCAGTCTATACTGATATTTCTCTGCTCCAATGTTCACCCACTACAGTCAACATGAGACCATTAAAACGTGAAGTTGTTTTCTTAACTTTTACATGTGCCTCACTGTTGTAATTCAAATTTTAAATCTTGAAGAAAGGAGTCTGTTTCTGAACCCCAGGAATTACTCAGAAACTCTCTGCTCCTTCCCCAAAATCCCCCACCTCCACATCATGAACTCACTAAAAGTGGTACAGAAGTCCCTCAAAAGTGGCTTATTACATGATAAATATAATGTGGTTATTAGTGCCTTAATTTGATTAAAGAGACACCTCTTTAGTGCTAACTATGCAATTTTAACTGACTATTTTTACATTAAATTTTGATCCAATATGCATGGTCTCATTTCTCCATCCTCAACAGTAAGATGTTTCTTAAAGCTTTCAATAATTTCTTCTACGAATGAATCAACTCTAAGCCAACCTTTTTTTTAAGATTTTATTTATTAATTTGACAGAGAGAGAGAGAGAGAGAGATCACAAGTAGGCAGAGAGAGGAGGAAGCAGGCTCCCTGCCGATCAGAGAGCCCAATGTGGGACTCGACCCCAGGACCCTGAGATCATGACCTGAGCCAAAGGCAGAGGCTTTAACAGACTGAGCCCCCCAGGAGCCCAACCTTTAAAAAAAAAAAGATTTATTTATTTGAGAGATTGAGAGAGTGCACACACACATGCTCGTGAGCGGGGGAAGGGAGACTCTCAAGCAGACCCCCCACTGAGCACGGAGCCCAAGGCAGGGCTCCATCTCATGACTCTGAGATCATGACCTGAGCAGACACCAAGAATCAGAGCCTTCACGGGCTGAGCCACCCAGGCACCCCTCTAAGCCAATCTTTTAAAAATGTATTTTTTAATTCCTGTTAAAAATGCCTTCGCCCACTCCAATTCTAATTGGCTCTTCAATTCTTTTCTCCACACTACAGAATGAGTCTAAGATCTTTCTTTCGACTTTTAACAAAGCATCACCTAAGGTACAACTCTAAATCATGATATACACTGCTGACGGCATAGTAAAAAGCCATTCAGAAACTGGCAGACAAAAGTAGATGTTGCTTGCTGTAAAAAAAATCACTAATACATGAGGCAATAGGTTAGGGACCTGGTGGCATATGGTGAGAAACCTGCCCTTAAAGGCTGGGAAGAGGCAATCCATGTGATGCAGAAAAGGAACATACAGGAACACAGCTGCCTCCAGTACCTCCGGAAGGTATATGATGGACCTAAAGAGCTTGTAGCTCCAGCAAAGAGATTGAAAAACAGGATGTAGCATGTGTTGGTTACTGTGAGCTGTATTTACAAATAGGACAAGAGCTCAGAAAAAACTGGTCTCATTTGCAAGAAAGGAAAGACTGCTTCCCATTCTCAAATGGCAAAAGAGAAACAACAAAAGAAGGACCCTGAGCTAAAGACGCCTATAACTATTCAGCATTGGGAAGGATCACTCAAGAATAGGGGCACCACAGCCATTGCTGAAACCTCTGAATGAACCAGGCTGTCTTAGAAGAAAACCAGATTAAGGTGCAGTACTAAATGGATCCTTCCAGTAGGATAAAAGAACTCAGAGAAAAGATACTTAAGATGCTTTTGTCATGAAAATCTGGTAGGGTCTCCCGATAAAGTCTGACAGTCTCATATTCCCAGCATCTACCTGGGAGTGAGAAGCATACAGCCTCAAGGAAAGAGACACAGCACATCTAAGACATACATGCAGAAACCAACTGTAGATGTAATTAGCATACAAAGCTGACTGTAATCAGTTTAAAAAGGAGCTATGCTTTTGAGAGGGTGATACTAACAAAAGAATGATTTTCCAGGACTTAACCCTTTAGCTCCTAACATTTCACGGGTAGGAAGTGATCAAATAAAGGTGCTCAGACTTAAAGAAGGGCATGCTTCCCAAAGCCCAGTTTAGTGGTCCCAGAGTATAATCACACCAGGAAAACCTCTGAGGTTGGAGCCAGGAGCCCAGGGAACAATGGACAGGGGCCTTCTCCCAGGAAGCAGAATCAAGATCTAATAAAAAAAATGTATACTATCCCAGTATAAGAGTTTCCCAATAAGATTTTGGGACTACTTCAGACTGGTGATGCTGCTTGAGTTCTTTTCTTCCCTTTCCAAATGACAGTGTTCATGGTGCTGATTGTGTCCATCTCCCACCTGTGCACACTAGGTGAGGGTCTGTACCTGTGTATTAGTCAGTGCAGAGTAAGAAGGCTATTAACTTGTCTTTTACACTTAGAGGTCTCTGGATCAATAGCCACATCGACATCTGATACAGAAATTACTGTACATCTCTCTCTCTGTTAATGGGTTAAATTGTGTTCCCCAAAATTTACAAGTTGAAATACTACCAGGACCCCAGAGTGTGACATTATTTGGAGTTGAGACCTTTAGGGTGACCCTCATACAACATGACTGTTAGCCTTATAAAAGAGGAGAATTTGGGGCGCCTGGGTGGCTCAGTGGGTTAAAGCCTCTGCTTTCGGCTCAGGTCATGATCTCAGCGTCCTGGGATCGAGGCCCACATCGGGCTCTCTGCTCGGCAGGGAGCCTGCTTCCTCCTCTCCCTGTCTCTATGCCTGCCTCTCTGCCTACTTGTAATCTCTCTCTCTGTGTCAAATAAATAAATAAAATCTTAAAAAAAAAAAAAAAAAGAGGAGAATTTGGAGACACACACACAGGCAAATGTAAAGACAAAGGCACAGACTAGAGAGATGCTTCTTCAAGCTAAGGAATACCAAAGATGGCCAGCCTACCACCAGAGTCTAGGCAAAAGGCATGCAACAAATTCTCGAAGCTCTCAGAAGGAACCAACCCTGTGAACATCTTGATCTTGCACTTCCAGCTTCCAGACCTGTGAGACCATAAATCTCTTTTGTTTAAGCCACTCAAGTTAAACTACTTTGTCATGTCAGCCTTCATGAACTAATACACTCCCTAATGAGGTTAAGAATGGATCACGGGACACTAACTGGATGAAACTTTTTGGCTGTCTCCCTTGAGGAGGACAGTGAGTGTGTGTGTGTGTGTGTGTGTGTGTGTGTGTGTGTGTGTGTATAAATGTATTATATATTATATATATATATTTTNGTGTGTGTGTGTGTGTGTGTGTGTGTGTGTGTGTGTGTGTGTGTGTGTGTGTGTGTGCGTATAAATGTATTATATATTATATATATATATTTTTTTTTTTTTCCTCCAGGGAGAATAATTTTTCTTACCTAACAGTGGTAACTAGAAAAGCAAACCAAGGTGGTGTCTGTAAAATATTCCCAACTTCCCTCTCTTCTGGACACATCAGAGGGCCTGCTTCCTCTGCTGACGTGGAGCCATGCCACTAGCTACGGTTAATGAATTTAAGTTGAAGGGCTAAATGCTACTCTCAGAATATGGCATTTAATTGCACAAGAAAGAACATCCTTCTCCTGCCACTGACGGATGATGCCTCAGATGGCAGCTGCTCCACCACCTCTGTCTTGAAGTAGGGGTAATACGGGCACAGCGCCAAGCCAAAGCTTGAGGGACAATGAATGATGGAGCAAGAAATAAACCTTACGGTCTTGAGAGTCGAGGGCTGTTTCCTACTTCAGTACCAGCTTGTCTATCCCAATTGATATGGTCCTTAAATTAAAAATAAAAATCGTAAGAAATATAGCTTATTTATGAAGACTTCCTTGGCCTTGTCCTCTGGAACAGTGTGAGACTCCCAGAGAGGAAGTGGAACCTAATGCACAAATAATCTTCGACAATTTCTTCTGACTCCCTTAACCCTTAGCTACCCAGTTTCCCCCTGGAACAAGTAATGAGATGGGTGGAATTTTCATGGAATAGCTCCTCTCCCACTTTGATGTATTTTTCAAACCTAAGTCCATTACTAGTTTCTAACTTCACATCTCCACTTTTGTCCCATGTTTTGAAAACAACTGCTTCAGTGATCTTTACATTTTTTCACTAGCTTTCTCGTGATCATAAAAGGAACCAAAGACTCCCCCCCCTCTTATTTTTGGCAAATAAAATACACTGGACATTTTCAGTATATGTCAAATTCCATTTTCAGAGCACACAATACCACCACAAAATTGTAAAGCAAGAAGTGACGTTAGAGATAATCCAGCCAATTTCGTGATTTTTTAAATTAACAAGGCTGGAACACAAAGAAGTTACTTAAGGTCCCAAGTCATGGTACAAGTTAGGAACTAAGCCAGTTAGAATCTAAGTTCACATTCAGATTCCTGGCCTCATGGAAGTTACACAAAAATACGCGTGAACGTGAATACACACTGATCCAAGAAGTACAGAATGCAATGACATTGGGGGAGGAGGGGGAACTTAATGTAGCAAACCCTCCTTTCTCAAAATCCTTCAATGATTCTTAATTACCTACTGGTTAAATTCCAAACTCCTTAGTAGGGCAAAGGTGTGTCATGGTGGTTCCTCCCACACCCACCTTTCCTACCACTCTTGACCCACAGGGATCACATGCCCTAAAAGGCTCTGCCACCACATTGACCTACTCACTGGGCTCTCAAAGCACAGGAGTTTTATGCCCCCTCGTGTAATTTTGCTCCACCTGGCTCTTTAGAATGGAAAACCATTTCTATGATTCTTTGGTTGGCTAGTCCTTGGGTAGTTTAGGAGGTCCCTGTCCCAGTTTCTGCTTGGTACCTTGGGAAGATTTAATACTTTCCTCCTCTAATGCCTACTAGCAATTCTCCTGCATTTACCGCAGCCTTCTTTTATCACAGGAGGTCATCTCCTAATTCTTTCTCACACTCTTTGGGCAACTTCATCTGGTTTAGTTAATAAATGTCCATATCTTAAAAAAAATTTCAAATCTACATCTCCAATCTGGCCCTTTCTCATAAATTTCACAATCATATGCACAATCGCCTCTTAGATGATGATCACTTCTAAAGGAAACCATCTCTACGGGCTCAAAATTGAATCCATATTCTCCCTCCTCCAAATTTGCTTGTCCTCCTGCATTTCCTCTCTCAGTGATTGGTTATGCCATATACCTAACTGCCTCGATTTAAAAAAAAAAGATATCCCTTGTTTTTTCTTTACATATATTGATAAATATTTTTTTAATTAATTAATTAATTTTTTTATTCTTTGCCCCAGGGGTACAGGTCTGTGAATCATCTGGCTTACATCTTTCACAGCATTTACCAAAGCACAAACCCTCCCCAATGTCCATAACCCATCCACCCTATCCCTACCCTCCCACCCCCCCAGTAACCCTCAGTATATTGATAAATATTTATCAAACAGCTACTAACTTATCAAACAGCTACTAACGGTGCCAAATATTTTCCTGAGGTACTGGGAACAGAACTGCGAACAAAGCATTCATGGGTTCAACTCATTTATAGGTTACAGTCTAGTAGTGAGAGAAATGACTTTTTAAAAAAGTATTACAAATTATAGTAAATATTATAAAGGAAAGAGGAGGCTGTGCTAGAAAATAATAGTGATAAATGGCAAAGGGAGTACCTAATTAGAGGAGGTTGTAAAAGAAGGCCTCTCTGAGGACAGGACATGACACATGATATTACATAACCTTTCCCCGAAACTCCACAATAATACTGTCTAGATTGTATTTTATCTCTATTACCCTTATAGTGTCCTAACTTGTCTCCTGCCTCAAATCTCTCACTTTCAACTCATCTATTACGTGAGTGTTACCAGAATGACTTTGCAAAGTGTTTATCAGTGTCTCCTATCTATGCTGCTATCAGAATAATCTCTCTAAATTACAGATCTAATCATGTTAGTTCCCAGTCCAAGGTCCTTCAAAAGGAAAGCATCAACTAAAAATACAATATTACTGGGCGCCTGGGTGGCTCAGTGGGTTAAAGCCTCTGCCTTTGGCTCAGGTTATGATCTCAGGGTCCTGGGGTCGAGTCCTGCATCGGGCTCCCTGCTCAGCAGGGAGCCTGCTTCCTCTCTGCCTGTCTGTCTGCCTACTTGTAATCTCTCTCTGTGTCAAATAAATAAATAAAATCTTTAAAAAAAATAAATTAAAAAAATAAAAGTAAATAAAAATACAACACTATTAAAATGTCCATAATACCCAAAGCAATCAACAGATTCAATACAATCTCTATTGAAACACCAAGAACAATTTTCACAGAACTAGAACAAATAATCTAAAATTTGTATGGATTTGTATGGAGCCACAAAAGATCCCGAACAGACAAAGCGTAGCTCAGGTGGTTTAGCATCTGCCTTCAGCTTAGGTCATGATCCCAGAGTCCTAGAAGCGACTCCCCCATCAGGCTCCTTGCTCAGCAGGGAGTCTGCTTCTCTCTGTGTCCCTCTCCCTGCTTGTGTTCTCTCTCTCTCAAATAAATAAATAAAATCTTTTAAAAAGAGAGAATATTTTCTCAATGAACACTTATCGGAACACTGTATAGTTGTGTGCCATAATCGTAATGTAAAAGACAAGCCTAACAAAACTTACAAATAACTAAACTTTTGTGTCATTCTGAAGCTTAAAGATCTAAAAATAGAAACTGGGAAACATACTTTCATCCCATTTTTATCAATTTACCCTTTGCTTTTTATTTCTTTGTATAATTCCATGTTACTGCTGAATCTTATATTCTAACAACTGGACAGATTCCATTTGAAAAATTAGAAAGTCCATCTGTGCCTATAACAGCACATGACTTAAGAAGGATATACAATATTTTCATTATCAACATCCTTAGGTAACTGACAAGAAAACCGTTTTCTATTCGACGAATTATATTTTTTAAATTTCCATAAATTGAACATATTTAAAATGAAGACTGTCTAATCTTATTTCCACTGATAAGTGAGTGCTTGTTGCTCGAAGATTCAGCTCCTCTTTTCTATTTATTGCCAGTACAGAATTTAGTCCTTTCACACTATGTAAGGCCAAAGCAATCCTTATTTCCTGTTTTCCAGATGTCTTAACACTTCTGCCAATCTACTCATCCCTCTGCTTTTAATTAGTTTGCATATAGTACTGTCTTTATTTCAGGATGTTCACATCTTTCTTTTCTTTTCCTTTCTTTTTAAAGATTTTATTTATTTATTTGACAGAGAGAGAGAGAGAAATCACAAGTAGGCAGAGAGGCAGGCAGAGAGAGGAGGAAGCAGTCTCCCCACTGAGCAGAGAGTCTGATGTGGGGCTCGATCCCAGGACGCTGGGATTATGACCTGAGCCGAAGGCAGGGTCTTAACCCACTGAGCCACCCAGATGCCCCACACATCTTTATTTTCATCAATTTTGCTATTTCCTGCTAATTTGACACTCAGTGGACAATTATAACATATGAAATACTGCTCACAACTCATTTATATTTGAAACTAATTTTGTTCTCAAATTCCTGCCTCAGAATGGTAATATATTTTACTCCCAAACCACATTTAGAAAACTTAAAGACCAGTAATGCTAAAATTTAAGCAATTCTCTCAGTAACAGTCACTTAAGAGATTAGTTTATCATAATAAAAAGTTCAAATTAAGATATGGCAACAGTTTTTAAGTATCAATTCTTTGATTTGTGAATATATGCAAATGCTGACCTAATTTCTATTAGTTTTATGCACTTGAGTGTAGTTGTACATTTAAAAAAGATCTTTTCAATCATCATGTGTTTAAGCAACTAAATGATACTGTCATTGCAATTTGTAATTAGAGCTTGCTTGTCAGGTAAATTCAAGTACTTTGGACTTAAAAAAGATGGGGGGGGGTTGAAGAAACAGCCTCTGAGTGAAAATTGCATAAAATGCTAATTTTAACAGAATCTTGTAATATGATATAATTCAGAATAAAGCAGAAAAAGAATTTTTTTATGTGAATGGAGGTCTGAAGATGATCCCAAACAATCGTAGAGCTTAATATGTTATATATTAAATTATTTAATAAATTTTATATAGACATAAAATTCCCAAACCCTCCCCATCTATGAGGTCACATTATTACCAGTGAACAGCATCAGGTGACTTTTAAAGTTGCTTAATCAGCTAATACCCAAAGTACACATCAAAACCAACTGGCAGGGCTATCGAAATGCTTTCCATGGTTAAAAAAAAAAAAAAAAAAAAAAAAAAAAAAAAACCTCTTTCAATGATTAAAATTCAGTTTTTGTAGCTATTTAATCAGAATTTTATTTTCTTCTCCGGCTTTGAATCTTTTTTTTTTTACAGCTTCATCTTAATTTGTTTTATAACTTAATCTTAAATAATATATTAGCCCTAATGAAATGGCTAGGTAACTTTTAAGAAAGTTGAAATTTACTTAATGTAAGCTAACATTTTGCTGCACATTCCAAGTAAACAAAAATATTAATTTAAAAAGTTAAAATCCAAGTTTAATGAGGACAATTTAGCCTTAATTTGTCTTGCAAAAAATAGAACATAAAAATTAATATTCTCACTTAAAATACCTGTGACATATTTTACAGATGATGATATAATTCATCCTCATAAATTACCTGAGAAGTGGGCATTCCAAATAAGAGATCACTTGTCTTACCTCTGTAATCAGAGGTAACACAATAAATAGTATGTTAAATGACATTTATAGAAACTTGGAAGTAAAATTGCTCCATTTTGGAGCTTCTTTACAATACCATTTCTCGTATACCAAAGAAATCTGTGTAATGGTAACCTCAAGCTAATCATCTTTTCAGTGGAATGGTTCATGAGAGATCTTGTTATCTTTGGAAAAGAAACACAAGAAAAGAAAATGCTTAATTGATGTAGTTAGGACATTTTGACAAATGTGACAAATGTATAAGCTGGTTCTCTGTGGCCCAAGGGAAAATGAGGAGTGTATGTCGTGAGAAATCAGATGGGATGGAAGGCCTGGGTCCTTCACGCCACGCATCATGCTTGACCAACATGCAGATAAAGGTGGTGGGGGGTAGCAGATGATGGTGAGGTGCTTCAAGCTACCATTTAAATGAGCACATTTATTCCAGATACCCTTTTTGATTTAATGCTTTATAATGCACTGTATCCACAGAACAACCCTACAAAGTAGATATTATCTCATTTTCCAGATGAGAAAATTATGACTTCCAGAAGCTAAATATTGTATTAAGATGACATATGTGTTTAATGGTGGAGTTGGGATCTTTATTACTTCAAAGATCACTCTCCCAACCACCACACCAACCTGTTTTTCATTTCAGTTAGTGTGGAATTCTGCAGGACTCTACTCTAAAATTTGTAGTTCCATAAAACTCCAAGGAAATTTAATGACAACCCTTTGCTTTGACAGATGTGTGCTTTTAAAAAGATGAGGTATAGTAAATTTTATCTCCATGGGTAAATTAAAAAGTTGTAGCACTTTGAGAGGTCTTCCAAAGTTCATATTTGGAGGTAATTTCCAGTCAATCATAAATAAACTAACCTCCTTCACAGTCCTGCTGCATACATGGTAAGATGGCAAGTGTGAGAACAGCACAGGTTTGGAGAACTTCTTCATGCGCATACGTATACGTAATAAATCTAATTTATGTAAGGCAGGCTTGGTAGCAGAAAATGCAGTGGTATATTTGTGTTGCCTCAAACCACCTTTTTCTGTCAGAAAAGCAACTCTGAAATGTTTATTTCCTGCACATTTATAAGGTTGTTTGGAAAACCCAGCACTCAGGGATTGACCGTGCAGTTATTTAAATTTCTGAGACTCTAAATTTATAACCTCCATCGCACCATGGAGGTCTGTTTCTAATTAAAATTAAGGTTTCACAATTCATTCAATAAAAATGAGTTTATTTTAAAAGATGGTAATTAGCAATGGTATAAAAAACTGATTTTTTTACCCTATTGTAAAGTGTTTCAGTGTCTTCCTAAATCAGGTACCAAATCTATCTGAGTGAAACGGCAACATAGCGGAGTGGAGTCAAATGCAGCACATGGGTTTGAACACAACCTCACCCCTTTCTAGTTCTGTGACTTTTGGCCAGTCATATAAACTGTTTAAGTCTTTGTCTTCATGTATAAATGTGTATTGTTATCCAGAACTCTTGAATGTGAGCTTCGTAAGGGGCAAAATGCGTCTGCCCTGTTTCCACGAACTGCTTCTCCACTAGCACTAAACCCACACACGGGAGGTGCTCACAAACCTTTGCTGAAAAAGTAAGTTAATGGTGGCCTTCCAGGATTATTTTATTGATTAAAATAAATCACGTGAATTAAGTACCTCACCCAATCTGGCAAAAACAAAAACAAAAACAAAAACATATCCAATGAATATTAGTTTCTTTTCCCTGCAGTTAACTGATGATATGTTTTTAATATTATATTTCAAATCGTTTCTCTTCTGTCATGTGAAGCAATGAGAAATTACTTACTAATAGGAAAACATTCCCATCAAAGTTAATGAAAAGAAAAGGCAGGAGGAATCTCCAATTCAGAATGTTAGTCCAAGATAAACCAAAACCAAACTCCGGAAAGTTCAAAATGGTCAGAGATGCAGCATCACCATTTTGCTTGGTAATGACTGATTAGCATTAACCAATACAATATGGGGGGAAGACATTCTGTGTTGATGTTTTCTGATTTGGTATTTCATACATCTTACAAAGGTAACTTCTAAGTAAAGCATGAAATATGTCTGAACTATAGAATTGGAGTTCAGCAATTATTCAGGCGAATAATCCTGCCAGAAACACTAAAATCACTTGTGTATCTTATGTATAAATGACTTGTCTGCTTAAATAGTTATTCTTTCAAAAGATATTTATTATTCCCTGCTATGGTGACAGGGTATTATTTATTTTTATGTTCATCCTAAATGTTAACATTAGAACCTTAAAAATTCTAAGTATGCAATCAATGCAGAAAGAAAATAGAAAAAATGTACAAAAGAAAAGATATCCACCTTTAGATAAATGTAGATTTGGTACTGGATAAAGATTATAAAGTTTCACAACACTTTAATCTTTTGCTTTTGGGTGAAGAGATTGGGCTTCTATTTGGGATGTTACTGAAGAGTTCTCAGCTAATAAAATACTCTAACATTCTAAGATAGTTTTTTTGTTGTTTTTTTTTTGGTTTTTTTGGTTTGTTTTTCTTTAAGATTTTATTTATTTATTTGACAGAGAGAGGGAGAGATCACAAGTAGGCTGAGAGGCAGGCAAAGAGAGAGGAGGAAGCAGGCTCCCCACTGAGCAGAGAGCCTGACGTGGGCCTCGATCCCAGGACCCTGAGATCATAACCTGAGCCGAAGGCAGAGGCTTTGACCCACTGAGCCACCCAGACTCAACATTTCTTGAACAACTTCTGAGGGGCAGTCACCATGGGAGATTCAAACGAGACCTATTCCTGAAAATGAGACGTTCTTGTTTGGTGTGAAATTGTGCATAATATTCTAAGTTCTATGACAAATGCATGATGGATGAAAATGTGTTGTGGGAGCACAGTTAATGCTTAAATAAGTGTCGGTACTCAATGTTTCAACTGTACTGAAGAAGGGGTTAAGAAGACAAAAAAAAGAGGGGGAAGCACTTATTACAGGCAGAGAAAATACACTTATAAAAGCAGGGAGAAGTGAAATAACAATGCCACCCAAGGTATAGGAAATCTGACCTATTTTAGAGAAAGAGTGAAGATGTTAGTGGAAAGCTAGGAGTCAGAAAAAAAACAGGCCTTGTGTCCTTTTCCAGAGAGTTAATCGGAGGGACACAATCAAGTTTAGGTTTTAGAATAATCATTTGAAGGCACCTGGGTGGCTCAGTGGGTTAAGCCTCTGCCTTCGGCTCAGGTCATGATCTCAGGGTCCTGGGATCAAGCCCAGCATCAGGCTCTCTGCTCAGTGGGAGCCTTCTTCCTCCTCTCTCTCTGCCTGCCTCTCTGCCTACTTGTGATCTCTCTCTGTCAAATAAAGAAATAAAATCTTTTAAAAAAAATCATTTGATTATGAGTGTAGAAACAGACTTAATGGGTATTAAGGGCCATATGCACAGCTATTCATGTCATACAAGGCACAACTCATAGAGGGTGGCGCATGACTCATGTAGATTACACTATGAATGATTCTTCTTGGAATTGTGCCAATTATTGTCCTGGTACCTTAAGCTGGGGAAACAGAACCCACTATCGGTCACCCCTGTTGTTTCTGTCTTTCAACTCCAGTATTCAGTACCTTCATTTCTTTGCCCTTATACACTTCCCTCATCAAACACTCTCATTACACTTCATTCATACTAATGAATAAATGACTGATATCACTACAAAATTTAAGCTTTCACAATTTACAGATCGACCAGGAGGGAATAGTAAGACATGTAGCTCTAACTCTAGAGTTTCAGGCAGGAGTGAGACAAAGATCAGCTTTGGCACTGAAATCCATTCACTATCCATTGCATCTCCTTTAAGTCAATGGTGGAATACATGGGCACTCTTCACATCACCCGGGAAACATCTTAAAAGGAAGGTTTCCTAGCTCCATCTAAAACCTCATCAATCAGAATCTCTGACAAACTCCCTAGGCGATCCTGAATAGATATTGCTAATCCTTGGAAAACAATGGCTTTCAAGAAACTGCTCCCCAAGGGGAACTGACCATCGTACTCTGTTCAGAATACAGTCCAGATCTGAGCTCCAAACTTATGGTTTGCCTAGATTTGGAAATTTCCATCAAATGAAGAGCATAATAACAGGACTCTTGACTGAAGCACACTAATTTAGGTGGTTGAGATTTCAGTATCTTGGACTATTCATCACTAATCAGAAACAATCAGGACACACACACTTACAAAGTGAGCTCAAGTATTCTAATAGAAACCATTTTACATAACAATCAAAACATCTTCATATTCAAGGACACTATTTATTACCTTATATTATTTCTAAGTCAATTTGAGTCTAAGTCAATTTCTAAGCCAGAAATGTCCTCCTCATTTTCAACCAAAACTGACTGCACCTGGAATCTCTCCACCTGTCCAAATAGTATCTTACAGGATGACAAAGAGAAAAAAAAAATCTCACTCCCCTTCAATATCCTAACACTTCCGATGAGTCAGGAAAGCTCTTTTTTCCCCACATGGTCTAAACATGATGATCTTCTGTGTGAGTGGATCAGCTTTGCGATCCTGAAATCGGCATTCAGAATTGAATGCAACACTGCATCTGGCCTGTGCAGATTTTGTTAGATTAACCCTGCTCTGTATGCCGTTGCTAACCACTGCTAATGAAAGCCAAGGTAGCACTTCCTATTAGAAAAGCCATGATTTGGGCTTGAAGTTAACCCAGATCTTTAAGCCTTATTTTTTATTTCTTTGTTTCTTTATAAAAATATGCAGGCACTTTCCATATTAAAAGTTTATTAAAAATTTTATGTGAAAAATTTTATTTCCTCCTCTTCAATTTAATCTTATTAGTTTAGTATTTACTTTATTTATTTGGGGGGGGAGGCAGTGTAGAGGGAGAGGGAGAGAGAGAAACTTAAGCAGGCTCCAAGTCTGGCATAGAGCCCAAGGCGGGGCTCAATCTCACAAACCTGAGATCATGACCTGAACAGATATCAAGTCGGATGCTTAACTGACTGAGCAACTCAGATACCCCTGTTACTGTAATATTTTAACTGGAGTTTAATGAAAATACACCCTGTCATTCACATATTAACTACATATCCTATTTGTAACACCAAAATATGTATTCATTTTTTTTCTATATTACCATTGATAAAAATGTTAAATAGGGTGGTGTCTTAAGGGCTTTTATAATTCTTTTATTCTTTGAGTCTGTTCTGTAAAAACTACTTACTGTATATGCAAATAGGATGGCCCTTGTAAGGTTTTGAAGAAAAAGATGAATATACCATTTCTAACTAACTCTAATAAAAATAAACTTTTAAGATAAAAATATATAAAAATCTTCATCTTTTAAACCATTACAATAACCATTAAATATTTATATACAAGGCATAGAAAGTAACACTTTTAGATGACATTGCAGAGATAGATAATAACATCCACTTCCAATTTTATAGTTTCTTTACATAAAGTTGATTTTAAGACGTTGATCTGATGATCCATACAGGGATGATTTTCTAAAATATGATTTGAAAAAATTTTAAGTCAAATTAGCAAAACTGATCTATTTGGAAGCAAATATTTAATGTTAATAAAATTTCTTATATTCTTTTCTTAATATCTCCAGAGAGATTATTTTATTTTTAATATAGGGTAGGCTTATGACCACACTCACGCTTTTATCTGTTAACATTTTTTGGATACATCTTTATTAATATGCTGGTCATACACCACCAGCTTGTTCTAAATGGTGTTAAAGTAGATATTACTTGTATATGTATTTATTAATCCACTCTGCTTACATGCAAAGAACGCCTGCATCTTGCTTATCTTCTTGAAAAACTAATCTTTACCTTATTGCTTTCCCTATTCTTTAATTCTTTTCCATATTCTCCAAACTAATTTTTTCCATATCCTATAAATTCCCACATGGTCAAGTATAGTGAAATAAATTTAAGGAAATACAGATCTATTAATAAGAAAAAATGTACACATTATGAAAAAGTTTAATGAGAATACTTCTAAGTAATCATCAATTAAAATATTTCAATCAGATATAGCATAATGTTAATATTTATTAAGTTTAAATGATGAGCATTTGGTTTTTGTACACTGTTCACTGTACTTTGCTGCATGTTTGAGATATAATACAGAAAAAGTTAGAAAGTCTTCAACTCTTTGGTATTCAAAGTAATACAGTGTCTTCTAGGTGCTATGTACATGATATGGATAATACACTGTTCGTTTTGGGAAGACTGTTTACTTCCTATACTGCATCTACCAATTAAAACTTTTATGATCATCACAGCATAAAATGATGAAAACAGAACTTCCTTTAAACATCTGGAAGTCAGACACTACTTATATTCCTATTTTTCCTTAATAGTATTTGGTATAAGTTCACTTCAGATAAAAAGTTAATGTTTTAAAGTAGCTAAACATGTCCATGAAACACTTATAAGAAAGCTTGACAGGGCACCTGGGTGGCTCAGTGGGTTAAGCCTCCGCCTTGGGCTCAGGTCATGGTCTTAGGGTCCTGGAATCGAGTCCTGCATCAGGCTCTCTGCTCAGCAGGGAGCCTGCTTCCTTCTCTCTCTCTCTGTCTGCCTCTCTGCCTGCTTGTGATCTCTCTCTCTCTCTAAATAAATAAGATCTTAAGGAAAAAAAAAAAGAATGCTTGAGAGTGTGCATTATCATTTTTAATAAAAGCAAATCTAAATGCTTTTCCTTTTTACTATAAGAATTTATGAAGAGGAAACATAAATTAATACATACATAATAAGATGAGATGTTTCCCTTTCACACAGGCACAGAAACTAGTTGAATTCTAGTGGGACACATATAACATAATCTTAGTGATGCACTTAAACCTATGTTTATTTAAAGAAGTTATTAATATTATTTTTTTCAAGCTTGCACTTAGTGTACACTGCAATAATGATAATTGAAAAAAAAAGAACAAATGCTTTTTAAGGAAATTTTAGTTTGGTATGATTATTTATCATGTGAAGTTAAAATAATGCACTTTCCTCTCCTGTCTTTTTCCATAAACAAAAGCCACAGTGCCAAGACCAAAACATAAGAAATAGTAAAATTATATATTTTTCTTCTTTTTGAACAGAAATAGCAATGCCAAGTTCAGTTTGTTCCATTGGTTTAAAGCCAAATAAATGGCAAAAAATAATGAAAAGCCTGGTCATATCATGTGTCACAAGTTTCTATTAAAGTCCTTATGTAAATTTCAGATCTCTGTGCTTCATGAGACATGACCACTCCTGCTCTCAAAAAGTCCATGTCATGTGAGCAAAGGGAGAACCAGGGAGGGAGGGAGAACCACACCGGCCTTGAGAATGGGAGGAACGCATGTCCCTATAAGGGAAAATATACATTCAAATTCTAACTTCTCCTTAATTAATATCACCATGACAAATTTCCCTCAGGTCATAATGGTAGTTTATAGCTCGAGTAATAAAATACCACCCTATAATATGGCATCAAAGATATTAAAATGAGGGGATCTCAACTTACCTGTATGCTTTGAAATAGAGAAGCCAGAAGACAGAGGAATAGCACAAGTAAAACAAGAGGTTTTTTGGCCTTACGATTTATGCTTTTGAAATCATTTCAATAAATCCTAGGGGGTTGCTATATTTTATTATGAATTAATAGAAATTTCTTCAAAGCACACAGGTTTAAGAAAACTTACTTGAATAAATTAAACTCTAAGTTCATAAATTCTAACATGTTTATTTATTTTAGAAATATGCATTAAAAATCTACTATTTGGGGTGTTGGGCTGCCATACTCAGCATAAAATAAAACTGACTGCTGGGATGGTACTACAATATTTACCAAAACTTATTTAAAGTCATGCTGTATTTCTACATCAAAAAAACCCCACCAAAATTGTTCTAGGTTAGAGCTCACAAACTGACTTGATGTGTTGGGATATTTTTTAAAAAACCATACAAAGGGCTAAAAACACAATAAATATGTATCACACTGCCACACTCTCGAAGTACGAGAGAACTGCCAACAAGTTATGGCAGTGAGTCACCATAATCCTGACTAGTGATAGTGAGTAGTGAAAATAGGGTTTAAGACCTGCCTACCCCACCCCCGCCCCAAATCATAATGCCCGGGATCAAAGGGCTTTTATGCATGATTTTATGCATGTTCACCTTCTCAACATGGCTGCAATGGTCATGGCCTCATCTCAACTCATGAGTGATCGTTCCTCTATTTACTAATCCTTTTTCCCTTGGGTCTCTTTTGCGTCATTTCTGATGGACAGCTTCTTTCCATCCCTTTGATTTCAATCCTTGGACAGCTAGAGCTTTTATATTTCTTTATCTTCCTGATTGATCATACTGGATTAGCTTTTGAGATTTCTATTCCATCTGTGTGTCTCACCACAATTTCCTTCTGAGAGTTTTCTCCCAAACTTTTTTTTAATTGCTCATGTAAGTTTGTATCACTGATGCTGTGTAAACAACTTTCTGTACATTTGGGGTTAAAATGGTTTGAAAATAAGCATGGTTTCAAAATTCTAAAAAGGAAATCACTGTAGTGATCCAAGGGTGAAGGGTCACCCAGAAGTATTTAATCATCAGGCCACAAAATTCAGAGAGCAAACTATTTTGATTCAAGTTTGATAACCTGCAGATTCCCAGTAAGAATAAGCTTTGACTTATAACACTAAGAGTTTTCCTCGAATGGGTCTTTGGGTAAGGCATCACCACAAAAACAAAAACAAAATAAACAACAACAACGAAAAAAAAAAAAACGCAAAACACCCTCTGATCTGGAAAAATCAAACTTGACAAGAAGCTTCATTGTTGTAAATTTTGAGATAATTTCAGTTCACTAATATCTCTAACATTGCACCAGGATTTTGCTTTGTAATTATTAGCACCAGTTTCTTGCATTTACTTACTTTTACACAATGGCTGCATCTACACAAAATGGGACAATTAAACTGAGAACAGAACTGTCAAGCAACCTTCATTCACCAATGTAAAATCTTATTAAAAAATCAGTAGCTTTGATGACAATATAAAATCATGGGGGCAATGCTCTTAAATAAACTTTTAGTTCATCCCGTACAATGGAAGCAAAGAAAAATTCCTATACCATGAATAAGATTGCTACATATTAGAAATATATATTTTTTCATATAACCAAAATATGCGTTACTAAGAAATTAAATGAAAATGTTCACTCTCTCCAAATTTCTATAAATTACACCTGCCTCTTGGTGTTTTTGTTACTGTTTTTAGTACACTAAAAGAGATGTCCATGTTTACTTTAAAAGATCAACTATTTCCCACAGCCATTTCTTCTTTCCGTTGCCTTAATTCACACCTTTTAGTTAACTGACCTTCTCTCTTCTGACCTTCTGCACTTCACCCCACCTTCACCTCCTCCTCTCGGTGGTGGTTTGTTCAAGTCAATATATCCTAGTCTTAGATTTTTATTTCCTATAAAAATCTAATGACGTTCAGTTCAATCTTTTTTCATCAGTTTTATCTACAAGTAGGTAAAAATTTTTAAAAATCAACCCCCAAAACTTTCCTTTTAGAGTATGTTGTATAATTAATGAAGAACAAGAGCTTACTCTTTGCCAGAGATGGCATGAAATCACTCAGTCTGCATAAAAGTGGCTTCTCTTGGTCAGGTATTGGGATTCAAAGACAAAAGGAACAGTTCTCCAGATAGCACTGTCTTTCTTCTGTTATTCTAGCGAGCAGAGGGCAGTATTATTGTTTTTATTTTCTTCAAAGTACGCTTTTGTGCACTTAATAAATGTGACTATTGCTTAAGCTATTTAAGCTCCTGCAGATAAAACACGTGTCATCTATAGCTGCATATTTCATGTCTTTATTGCGCTTCATGAAACAAACATAAGGCAGTGCACGTTTCATGGGAATACTGTCCACAGTCCCCAAATAAGAGGGTCATTCAATAAGCATTAAACAACAGGTCTATCGATCTATAAACATGGAGGGGGGAGAGCATAAATGCCAGAGGCAATTTTCCCTTTTATTTCTGTGGACTTGTTTAATTCCTGTTCATCGATACCTTTTCAGAGAGACCAGGGAGTTCAATAAAGAGTGATTACTCAAGGTCGCCCACTGGTTCACCAGAAACACATGTTCTGTGCAACCACCGCAAGGACAGAGCTGTCACGTTCTGAGGCTGTTCCTTGGACTCTCTTGAATGCTCAAGTGTGGAAAGGGTGCGTTTTCTCCTCCTCGTTTCTAGAAATGATTCTACTATAACTACCTCACCATAAAATGAATATACTCTTTCAAACTGTGGAGTAAAGAAGAAAAAAAGAAAGAAAGAAAAAATTGCTGAGTAGACCTAAAGATGGAACCTGAAAGCTTGAAAGCCTAGACAACTAAAAAGTATTTTCCCATTTTCCTATATGAACGACCCAATTTCATTAGTAAATATTTATTTATTATCTTCTATATGCACAGCAAAGAGATTACGCCGTACTCTCACCAGTTCTCAACCCGAAGCGATTTTGTCTCCCGGACCATGTCCGCACACATTTTTCATTATCATGTGAACTGTGGGTGGGGCCTCTACTGGGAAGAGACCAGAGATGCTGGAGAAGTAATACACCACTGGGCTCAGTTGTTAAAGAGAAACACTGTTTTCCTTTCTAGGAACTAAGAGTCCTCTTTGGATGCTACGGACATTGTCAAAAACATCCCTATCCGGGCAAATGTTTAAGACTGTGCCTCACAGGGCGCCTGGGTGGCTCAGTGGGTTAAAGCCTCTGCCTTCGGCTCAGGTCATGATCTCAGGGTCCTGGGATCGAGGCCCGCATCGGGCTCCCTGCTCGGTGGGGAGCCTGCTTCCCCCCTCCCTCTCTCTGCCTGCCTCTCTGCCTCCTTGTGATCTCTCTCCCTCTGTGAAATAAGTAAATAAAATCTTTAAAAAAAAAAAAAATTTAAAAAAAAAAAAAAAAGACTGTGCCTCACAAAGTCTGTCGATGTGAATTAAAGACTTAACAGTAAAACAAAACTAAATTAAAGCAATTTCACAGAAGGGAAGGGAGAGATTATCTAAAAGTTTAGATTTAATGGATAAAATTTAAAACAGAGGAGGATTTCATGGACAAGATGGGTATTTCATACCCATCTTGGTTTTGTTTTTTAAACGCACCAAAAAGTTCTGATTTAACAAAGTAAAGGTAGTGTACATTTCATGTAAATGATGTCCATAGCCCCAAGATAAGAGGCCATGAGTATTAAACAGTCCGGTCCTTTCCTGCCACCATTGCATGAGATTACAAGGCCACTCCCAAAATGTATAGGGCTCAGGCAAATATAAATATTTGGCATTTCATTCTGTACAAACAAAATTCAAACAAATTCACAACATGACAGCCAAAAAGAAAAATTCCCTTGGAGAATTGCCCAAAAAATGATAACAGTTGTTAGATTAAAACATGGAAAAGTCAAAAAGGAGAAGGAAGTGCAAATAAAAAACACTGTATTTTCAGAAAAAGTAATACTGGCAGGCAGCTTCACCTCAAGCATGAATTATTGCTTAGTGACACATTGGCAGTTTGGACAATGTAATAATGGACTCCCAATCTGCTCACATTAATCCCTCGGAATACATTCCTGAAAAATCTGGAGGATTGTCTTTTTAAATGTATTAAATGGAATTAACTTTAATAAAGTGATATGGTATTATGCCAGATAAGTCTGGGATAGCATTTAAATTATTCTTTACACCCTTATCAAAAACAAATTATTTAATTCAGAAAAGAATTGATCTGTCACTGAATTAGATCCCTAGGAGGCAAAAGCGTACGTTTATCAACTTTAGTAGCTGTTATTAACAGATCCTTTTCTTGAAGACCCAAGTGGACAGGATACTGAAGTATAGTAACTTGCCATTAAAATTCATCCTAAGACTTAAGAGAGTGCTGCAGAAGTCAATTTATATAGGTACACACTTCTTATTCTAGAAGTTTCATTGTTTGGAGCCTCCAATAGGTGACAGCCTTAATGCTATGCTACTAAATAGGACACAGATAATTTTACTTACTTATTTTTAGTATTTATTTTAAAATTTGTATTCAATTTATTTAAACTAAAATTAAAAAAACCAATAAAACACAAAAAACAAAAAGCAGTTCACCTATTTCTCCTGTTCCCTACCTCTTGAAACCACCAAGTGTTCTCTGTATTTATGAGATTTTTTTCCTTTTTTAAGATTCCACACAGTAGAGAGATCATATGGTATTGTCTTTCTCTGTCTGACTTATTTCACTTAGATTATGCCCTAGAGGTCCATCATGATTTAATTCTTCTTTATGGCTGAATAATATTCCACTATAAGTATGTGTGGTGTGTATATTTAATACATATAAGAATTTCTTTATCCCTTCATTTATCAATGGACACTTAGTTTGTTTCCATATGTTGGTTAGTGTGACAATGAAGATGGGGTGCATATATCCTTTCAAACTGGTATTTCAATTTCTTCAGAGAAACAGCCAGAAGTAGAGTTACTGGATCATATGGTAGCTTTATTTTTAATTTTTTGAGGAACGTTCCTACTGTTTTCCACAGTAATGCACCAATTTACATTCTTATCAATGATGGATAGGAGTTCTCTTTACTCCACATACTCACCAACACTTGTTACTTCTTGTCTTTTGGATACTAACCATCCTGACAGGCATGAGGTAGTAACTCTTGTGGTTCTGATTTGTATTTCCCTGATGATTATGGATGTTGAGCATCTTTTCACATCCTTGTGAGCCATCTATATATCTTCTTTAAATATGTCTACTCAGATCCTCTGCCTCTTTTTTAATCAATTATGTTTTTGCTATTGAGTTGTAAGAGTTCTGTATATGTCTTGGATATTAGCCCTTTGTCAATATATGATTTGCAATTATTATCTCTTATTCAGTAGGTTGCATTTTGTTTTATTGGTACTTAGAAACTTTTCAGTTTGATTTTTGCTTTTATTTCTTCTCTTCGCTTTTGTTGTCAGATTAAAAAAAAAAAATTACTGCCAATATCCATGTCAAGGAGCTTACTGCCTATGTTTTCTCCAAGGAGTTTTATGGTTTCAGCTGTTACATTTAAATATTTGACCCATTTAACATTTTTTTTTGTATGGTATAAGACATTAATCCAGTTTCTTTCTTTTGCGTGTGGCTGTCCAATTTTTCCAACACCATTTATTAAAGAGAGGCTGTCTGTCCTTTCCCCACCGTATATTTTTGGCTCTTTTGTCCTAAATTATTTGACCACACATGCATAGGTTTATTTCTGGGCCCTCCATTCTGTTTCAGTGATCCATGTGTCTGTTTTTATACCAAAACCATACTGTTTTAATTACTGTAGCTTTGTAATAAAGTTTGAAATCAGGGAGTATGATGTCTCCAACTTTGTTCTTTCTCAAGATTGCTTTGGCTGTGTGTGTGTGAGAGAGAGAGAGAGAGAGAGAGAGAGAGAGAGAAAGAGAGAGACAGAGAGGGAGAGAGAGTCTATGAAAATTTTAGAATTATTCTATTTCTATAAAAAATGCCATTGGAATTTTGATATGGCTTACACTGACTATATTGCTTTGAGCAGTATGAACATTTTAACAATATTAATTCTTTGAATCCATGAACACAGACTATCTTTCCATTTATTTGTGTCTTCAAGGTCTTTCATTAGTGCCCTATAGTTTTCAATAGACAGGTCTTTTGGTTCCTTCATTAAATTGATTCTTAGGTATTGTATTATTTTTGGTGCAACTGTAAATGGGATTGTTTCCTTAATTTCTCTTTCTGATAATTCATTATTAGTATAAAGAAACATAGCAGATTTTTGCATGTTGAAATTATATCCCACAACTTTACTGAATCCATTTATTAGTGCTAAGAGTTTTTTAATGGAGTCTTCAGCGTGTTCTATATTTAATTTCAAGACATCTGCAAATGGTGATTTGGTTCATCCTTTAGATGCCTTGTAATTTTTTCTTTTGCTTAACTGCTCTGGCTAAGACTTCCAATACTCGGCTGAATAAAAGTGACGAGTGTGAACATCTACTTCTTTTTTATTTTTTCCTTCAATTTTTTTTTCCCTCTGTGAACATCTGATTCTAGAGGAAAAGTTTTCCACTTTTCACTGTTGAATATGATATTATCTATGGGCTTGTCATGTATGGCCTTTATTATATTGAGATACATTCCTTCTATATGCACTTTGTTGGGAGTTTTTACCATAAATGGATGCTGACCTTTGTCACTTTATCTCCATCTACTGAGATGACTATATGATTTTTATCCTTTATGTTCATGTGGTGTATCACACTTGACTGATTTGTGAATGTTGGACCATCCTTGCATCCCTGAAATAAATCCCACTTAATCACAGTGTATGATCCTTTTAATATATTGTTGATTTTGATTTGCTAATATTGTGCCGAGCATTTTTACATCTATGTTCATTAGAGATACTGTCCTTTAGTTTTCCTTTTGTATGTCATCCTTGTATGGTTTTGGTATCAGGGTAATGCTGGCCTCATAAAATGTGTTTATAAGAGTTTCCCCTCTTTTATTTTTTGAAAGAGTTTGAGAAGAAGAAATTCTTCTTTGAATATTTGGTAGAATTCCCTAGTGAAACTGTCTGGTCCCAGGCTTTTGTTTGCTGAAACTTTTCTGATTACTGACTCAATTACCCTGCTAGTAATTGGTCTATTCAGATTTTTTATTTCGTCATGATTCAGCCTTGGTGGCTGTATGTTTACAGGAATTTATCCACTCTTTTTGGGTTGTCCAATTTATGGGCATATAATTAATTGTTCACAGCAGTCTCTTAGGATCCTTCGTATTTCTGTGGTATCAGTTGTAACATCTCTTTCATCTCTGATTTTACTTATTTGAGTCCTCTTTCTTTGCTTGGTGAATCCAACTAAAGGTTGTTTTGTTTATCAATTTTGTTTATCTTTTCAAAGAACCAGCTTCTAATTTAATTTTCTTCTTAGTCTCTATCTCATTTATTTCTTCTCTAATCTTTGTCATTTCCTTCTACTAACCTTGGGCTTTGTTTCTTCTTTCCTTAGGTTCTTAAGGTATAAAGTTAGATTGTTTGAGACTTGTCTTATTTCTTGAGATAGAATCTATCTTTATGAACTTTCCTCCTAAAACTGCTTTTGCAGCATTCCATAAATTTGGGTACACTGCATACCCATATTTGTTTTATTTTTAAGTAAACCAATAGCTGAGTATATCTGGTAACTTATTTTTCCTATCAGAATATTCAGCTATCTTCCTGTACTGTACATACAGTATTTCACTTGTTTAGGAACATACAAACCAGAATTCCATTGTCTACAGAACTGGATAAACCACTAAGTGGTCTTACATCTATTTGATAAAGCCTGGCTGGTAGTCTGTAAGTCTTCAATAATACACTAAATAACTCAAGAACCTGCCAGTCTCTAACTATTGGTAAAAAGGAGCCTGCTGGTTCCGAGTACATTAAAATCTCAGCAAGTTCACAAATTCACAAACTGAAGGAATCTTTTCCCACAAGGCTCCTTGGAATCCACTCCTATCATTTTTAACCTTTTCCAAGGAGAGCGATTTTCTACTGCCCTTTGTCACTTCCCACTGGAAAACTTTTCTTCAAGAATTTAAAGAAAAATAAAAACTAATTGCCTTCTGAGAATTTCATCCCTTCATTTGGTATTACTGGGCATGCTGGCAGAGAAGAGTTGTGCATGCTGTTGGAAGCCCATCATTTAGCATATTCCCTAATTTGGATGATCTACTATCTGAGAATATATACTTAAAAAACAATGCAGAGGATGAGGGAGAGTGGAAGGAGGAGGAGGAGATGAAGAAGAACAAGAAGGAGAAGAAGAAACAGAAAACTTTGAGTGAGCTGATAGATTATATCACAGAATTACTACAAGTAAATAAATCAATTTGAATTAAATTATTGCTGAGTTTGCGAAGTCATATGCAATTAAGTGGTGCAATTCATTTGAAGCAATATATGCATTTTTCCATATGATAAATATTTGAAGGGCATACCTCCTTATTTTCTGTGGCAGTGTACACATGATAGAATTTTGGAAGACCACATCAAATTTGAGAAAATCTCTTACTTGGTAATAAGCACATGGAGGGAAGACCAGGAGAAGCTTAACTCTATCTTACAATGATTAATGCTCTCGATACTAGCTGATTATTTTTTTATCCTCTACCCAGGGCTGACTTTAGGTAAAACTGTATGCTTCCTCAGGACCAAAGTTGTTCAGTTCATTTTTGACCCGTTAGAGGCTTAAAAAAGTACCTGACATATATGGGTGTTTTTTGAATCGATATAAAATAGGTTAAAATTTGTCTTGCAGGCTACCCACTCACAGAAGATGACACAACTTTGCTTTTACTAGGCATTTCCTGATGCTCAAACATCAAGCCAGTACCCTTTCTTAGATATCCAAAATGAAGTTACTCCATTTTCTTCCTCCATTCAAGATCTTCAACTATTAATCACCAACTTTTTGTACCGTTTCTCTACCAAGAAAACTGAAGTCATTAGGCTCACAGTATTTCTTTTACTTTGTACTATCTGTCCCTATTTCTTATCCCTTAATCTGGAATCGATATCTCTACTTTCTTTCCAAAGCTTCTTCATTTGTGCTTTTTGGTTAATCTATCCAATAGTTCACTCGAGAACATGATCGGTTTTCCTGACTAGGGTGAATGGTAGGATTTGGGGTGGGGATTGGTGGCATGTGAGAAAAATAAACAGATGCCAAAAGGGCCATTTTGGAAAAAAGTACATTCCCTTCCCTGAGCCACACCATTTTTTCATTCCTTAAACAAACCCAGTATTGAGAATTTTCAGTGATTTCTTTTCTACACTGATTCTTTTTTGTCTTTAATAATTGTTAAGACACACACCTCACCTCGGCATAAAATATTTCACTCATTTCTGCTGCCATCTCTCTTCTAAAGCAAAACTCCTCCAAGAGAACATTCTACTATCTTATACTGTTCACTTAATTTCTGTATTCTGCTTTCCATCACTTCCTGATCAAAATGGCATTCTCAAAGTTCACTAATGTCCTGCTAATCACTATATCGAAATACATTTGCCATGTTTTTCATTTTCTTGAACCTTCATTTGTGGTCTCAACCTTCTTCCTAGTGAAACTCCATAGTATACTACTTTTGATTCTGCATCATTTCTCCTTTAACTGGTCTCCTAGTGAGAACATGGGCACACTTTAATTCTCTCCCCAGGCCCCTCCCAACCCTTCCAATGAGCCTTCCCCAAGAATCAGTCTTTCTTCTGTTTTTCCCTTATAATATTCTTCTTCTATGACCTAGCTCCTGATGTAGTTCAATTATCGTATATATGATTAGCATTCCCAACTGACTACGGAACTCTAATTTGGCTCTAGGCTGGCTACAGAGCACCAGAATGGTACTCAAGTACCTGTCTGAAATTTCGTTTTAGGATTGTCATTGTCACATCTCACTTAACATTGCTAACATTGAATTCATTGTCTTCTCTGTAAAGCAGTCTGTGTGAATGGCACTAATTCCTCAAAGTACTGGATTTCAAAATCTTGACCCTCCTTACTTCTTGGTCATGTCTAATCAATAACATATGACAGTCTCAGAATCATTCCTTTGCAGTAGTGCCTACGACAATACTTAGCCAGTATGTGCTGACAAAGCAGGTATAAAGAAAATTCACATGTATCCAAACATATCCTACACTCTGCCAGTTTAGACTCTTACTCAAGCTTTTCCCTTTTCTTCCCATTGCACTTCTAAAACCTTACCCAGGGTACCTAGGTGGCTCAGTCAGTTAAGCCTCTGCCTTCGGCTCAGGTCATGATCCCAGAGTCCTGGGATCAGAGCCCTGCATCTGGAGTCCTGCTCAGCAGGGAGTCTGCTTCTCCCTCTGCCTCTCCCCCTTCTCATGCTCTCTCTCTCTCTCCTCTCAGTCACGCTCTTTCAAATAAATAAATGAAATCTTTAAAAAATTAAAAAAAAAATAAAACCTTACCCATCGTTGAAGGTTCACCCCTGACAGCAACTCCAAGAAGTAGTTCTACTAAGGATAAGTACTCTGTCCCACCTAAACTCCTATGACATTTCGTTTATATACTTAATTTTTTTTTCTATTTATTTATTTATTTATTTATTTATTTTTAAAGATTTTATTTATTTATTTGACACAGAGAGAGAGATTACAAGTAGGCAGAGAGGCAGGCAGAGAGATAGGGAGAGGAGGAAGCAGGCTCCCTGCTGAGCAGAGAGCCCGATGCGGGCCTCGATCCCAGGACGCTGAGATCATGACCTGAGCCGAAAGCAGAGGCCTTAACCCACTGAGCCACCCAGGCGCCCTATATACTTAATTTTATACTTACTAGACCTACCTTATATGCAGATTATATATTCAAGTATTGCTCTATCCAACCATAACTTGTGAGCTCTTGCAATGCAGTAACCTTGTCAACTCAGTTTCTCCTCAGACTTAGATCTACTAAAATGCTGTATACATAGTAAGTGCTTAAAAACTTACTAAGTGTCTTCAATTAAACTAAACTGAGATGGGGCTTGAGTATCAGTAAATTATTAAGAAATCTGTATTCAGATGCAGTCCGTTTGAAGTTCCTTTGAAATGGCTAAAAGGCTTTAGACATATTATCAAGGAAATAATAGCAAGATAAGGGATCAATGATCTAAAACATAAATACAGTGTCTTTTTACTCCCAGGGGGCAGTTAAAATTAAATAAGAAGTTATTACCTAATACTTAATTTATCTGAAATTTCAATGGTTTTTGTTAGAGTTACTGTTTTTAGTTTTTAGTGTATTTTTTTGCTCTTTACCTTGACAATTTTTATGAGTTGAGGAATCAAAGTGAGACAAAGGTATCACCATTGAAAATACTTAGTTAGCTAGTTGAAAGGTCTCAGACAGACCTTGATGTTGATAATGGTAGCTCATGCAAGAATGTTCTAATGCATTTGCCTTTCAAAGCCATCTCAGGCTTTCAAATGTGATCAAACTTTATTTATGAATATATTTTGTGCATGTGGAATTTTGAAGCTTTCTAGCTATGTGCAATATCTGGAATATAAAATATTTCACTCTGGGTTTTTTTATGTTTAAATTTAACACAAGCAATATTGAGCTTTTATGACATTTCTTTTCCAATTTGTAATGACAGCGTGACCAATCCAAATCCAAAAATACATATATTCAAGTAGGTCATATGGGTTACAAATGGCAAGATTTCATTCTTTTTTATAGCTGAGTAATATTCCACTGTGTGTATGTATGTATTTATGTATGTATCTATATATAATGCATATTACATATGTATATAAAGACATGGATGGAGCTAGAGAGTATTATGCTAACTGAAATAAGTCAGTCAGAGAAAGACAAATATATGATTTCATTCATATGTGGAATTTAAGAGACAAAACAAACAAGGAAAGCAGGTGGGGAAAGAAAGGAAGGCAAACCAAGAAACAGACTCTTAACTCTACAGACCAAAATGATGATTACTAGAGGGCAGATGATTACCAGAAACAGCTGATGGGGATTAAAGAGGGTACTTGCTGTGATGAACACCCACCCACCAGGGTTATATGGAAGTGCTGAATCACTATACTATACCCCTGAAACCAATATTATACTGTATGCTAATTAACTGGAATTTAAATAAAAACTTGAAAAAAACCCAAATAGGTCATATGAGTAAATAATACTTATTTTAAACAAATATATACAGCACTACCTTACTTTGAAGGGGCATGTCATCATGAAGTTACTTGGCACATCCTGAATATCAAAATGTTTTTGGTGGCAATAATCAGGAACTGTTGAATTCCTTACTTGTGCTCATCTTTAATTTTTAATTGGTTTGGAATCACACAGTATTTACCATACATTCATTATTTCATTCCCAATCTTGCAGCAAATTCTGATTTAAAATATTACAGGTATGTATAGAGGGAGAGCTGACAGAGAAAATGGAAAAGGGAAGTAAGAGTGAAGGAAGGCAAGACATAAATTCTTTCGGATAACTAACTTAATCGGACTGGCTTATATTATCTACTAATGAAGTTGATAATGGATGAAAATAAAACCATGGCTATTGAAATCTCAACTTAAAACAACTGACTGACTGGGTTTTATTTTTCCAGTGACCTAAATTAAATAACTACCTGGCAAACTTAAAGACAGCACAGGTCCATGTCGGCTTTATAAAAAACCTGGGAGAATCTCACATATGATCATGAACTCTCATATACAGCACTGCATACTCAACTTGCTTTCTTTCAGCCATATTTATTAGTAGCAAATAGAACGTGTGAGCAGGAGAGGTAAAAATGTCCCACCCACTTCATTTTTATTTGGCTATCTACAATCAGGTAAACGCACAGGCTGCTAGAAGATAAAGGATTTTTCATCTCTCTTCACAAAATACCGCAGGAGGAGAGAGAATTTTCTTCGTGTAAAACTCAGCCCTCATTCTGTCAGGCAAAGTAATTATGGAAGCAAAACAAATCCACATTGTCTAATTAGGTCATTAAAAAGCATAAATGCGTCATGGAAGTTTTTCCCCTTGCCTAAGACATAAAGTAAGACAATGAAAACAATCTGGTAATATAGAAAGGTTCAGAATTTGTTTCTTTTCAAAAATAATAGGTCCTTTCATCTTTCTATTTCCCTAAGACGAAGACAGTTAATTTGGAGACAGAATCTGTAATTAGTTCAGGCTTTACTTTGATTATGTTTCAAAATATTTAACTAAAAACAGGAAGATAGAGAAAGAAAGAAAATACATAGAAAAATTATCAAAGGAAGTGAATAGAGGCAAGAGAGTGGGTTGCTGATCAAAATGCATTGTGCAGAGACAAGATGAATATAAAATCTACATTCATATAAACACAACCAATCTGGGATACCAGAAAGCTCTCAGGAAGAATATACAGGCATCTGCCTTTGGGAGCTGAAACCAGACTTTAATCACCGCTAACTTAAATAAAAACAAATGGCATGATTATTTGCCTCTTCCTCTCTCTACTTGTTATTGCTTGAGTTTTACAAGACTCACAGCTCAAAATGTTAAGAAACAAAATTCAAAAATAAGGAAAGAAAAACGAACTTACCTGTGATCCTCTTGGCCCTCGTTTGTGGTCCCATTCTGAATGTCCCATGAGCTGTAATATAATAATTACCGTAAATTCAATGATACTTATTTTATGTGGTGATTATTTTTACTTTTTTCTAAAGAATAATTACATTTTTGAAATTTATGTTTTAATATGAATGTATTAAGTAGCTATCATGAATAAACACACCTAAAGTAATAATAATTTCCGGTTTGATAGCTAACATTTCAACTGGTAGTTGTTTTGAAGCTGTTTTAATATCACTGCGTGAGATTAAGAGGCTGCTAATCTATAACTTTATGGTTCTTTGTCAGGAACATCCGAGAAAGATGTTAACCCGGGCTAAACTTTTTACATGCCATTAAGCTTCTAGCTTATTAAGAAAACCTGCTAAATAAATCATTAGTATAGCTTAATTTACTGTCATGAATGATAAAAATGAGAAGACCAAAATATTTCAATCATTTTTAGTTCTGTTTTGATAATAGCACAAAAATATGAGAGTTATAAAGAGTGAAAGGATTTAATGCAAAATATGCCCCCAAGGTCACAAAATATAGATTTTCATAAAAAAGAACCTTATAAAACATTATCAAGCTAGTCCCATAGTTGTAATAGCCCTGAGCTACTTTGCTTACAAAGCATGATATTTAGTTATTGAAAATAACATGTAACTAGAAGAATACTAAAAAAATACAAGATATTGACTAAGAGGAATAAAATTCCATCCATCTGTCCCGTACACTTGCTACTCATGTGTCCCAGTGGAAGAACTCCCATACTAATAAGCTAGCACATAGACAAGACAGACTATTCAACATATGAATATACCTTATCAGCTTTTCTATACAACAGCAATGACCCCTTAGTAGATATAATAAAAAACTGTTCACAATAGCAACAAAAAGTAGTATGTTTTTCAACAATACCAAGAAATGTTTTTAACCATATACAAAATGGTAAGACCTTACTGATGGCCATACAATGTTCCTGATTAAGAAGACTGAATTCTATAGAATTATTAAGCGTTCAGTACTACCCACACAAATTTACAGGTTTAACCCAATCTCCATCAAAAGCGATTCATATTTGTTTAGGAACTGAAAAATACAACTACATACATTTTATCTGAGAGAATAAACTGGTAAGAATCAAAAAATATTAGGAGAGTAATACCCTAGTGCAGTACTAAAACTCTGTAAAATTTAACCTAAATCATAGGACAATGATTTAACACTCAAAATGTAAATGAATGACATGTGGTAGACAGTTGTGAAATATCAAAATATGAAAAAGAAATATAAAAATCAATGAGTATCTGATGAATTAGTCCACGAGTAGAGAGAGAAACAGATTCTTCAGAAAAAATGAGAGCTGAACCTTATAATATACACAAATATAAATTCTAGATAAAAAGACAAATTTAAAAAGATGAAATGGTAAGTATAAAATAAAATCCAGGCAAATATTTAGATTACGTTGAAATATAAAGATTTTCCAAACTAAACTAAACAAAACACACACACACACACACACACACAGAGGATTACGATCCAGCTACATAAAACTTCAAATGTCTGCACAAATGTCACACTGGCAAAATATTTCCATTAAATTCCAGGTAAAAAATACTATCTTCAGTCCATTAAGAGCTCTACAAATCTGAAAGTAGTGTAACGCTAGTAAATAATTAGAGAAAGGATAAAGACAGTTCACAAAATATCAGCAATCAATACTTGTAACAATTTTATTTAAAGTGAAAAAGTTCAGTATAAACAATAACAAGAGATGACTATTGCCTATTAAATGAGCAACCTGATCATGTTGAATACTTGGTAGAATTTAGAGAGCTAAGTACGCATACATATTGCTAGCATGTAGTGTATAGATACACACATGTATATATTTACACACTTATAAATACATAGACACGCATCCATTATATATATGTATCAGTTTTAGTACATATTGCATACCTTTTCAACTAGAAATTTCATACTAGAAAATAAAAATGTAAAAACTCAGTAATTACAATGTGTCAACCTCGGTGTTATCCAACAAAAGGGGAACTATCTGCTAAATTAGAGTATAAAAAGAATATAATATAGCATTTCAAATTTGGCATTCAGGGCCTTTCTACAAAATTACATATGAAATGCTCATGGTATGATAAATGAAAAATATAACAATATAATTTTAAATTACTCATTTTTAGTAAGATGATCAGTCATTTTAAGCCTTGGAATTAGTGAAATGATTTAATTATAAATTGGCTAGCACACAATTTTGGGTAAATTAGCCCAGGTAATCATATAAAACTGAATGCTTAGTTGGTATTTCTTTAATGCTTTAATTTTTTTTTAATTTCTGGATTTAATGATACTGTATCTGCTAGTAAATATTAATACACATTTAAAGTTGATTATAAAAAAGTTAAACACTAATCAACAAATGAAATAAGTAGTCTTATTTAGAAACATATAAATTAAGACCATTTAATTAGTTGTTCACTAGAACTATCAAAAACCATCTTTTTTTTTTAAGATTTTATTTATTTATTTGACAGAGAGAGAGATTATAAGTAGGCAGAGAGGCAAACAGAGAGGAGGAAGCAGGCTCCCTGCTGAGCAGAGAGCCCGATGCGGGCCTCGATCCCAGGACCCTGAGATCATGACCTGAGCCGAAGGCAGAGGCTTTAACCCACTGAGCCACCCAGGCGCCCTCAAAAACCATCTTGACACATTTCAATCACCTGCCTTATTGAGACCTTGGGAATGTTTTTGTCAATAACAGGAAGAAAAATAACGGGAAGATAGGAAGCTTGTTTTGGCAATTTTAAACAGATAATAAACTTGAGTATTATGCTGTTAGAGTAAAATCATTTAACATTTAGTAATTTAAATTTAATTAATTAACATACAGCATATTATTCATTTCAAAGGTACAGACCTTTGATTCATCAGTCTAGAGTAAAATAATTTTCTTTAAAGATTTTATTTATTTATTTGACAAGAGAGAGAGGGAACAAAAGCAGGGGGAGAGGGAGAAGCAAGCGCCACGTGAGCAGGGAACCTGATGTGGGGCTCCATCCCAGGACCCTGGGATCATGACCTGAGCCCAAGGCTGATTAAGCCACCCAGGCGCCCCAAGAGTCAAATAATTTTTAAGCAGAAGGGTTATCTTCTCCTTTCCCTCACTGTTTTATCAAATTTTCAGAAAAATAATACTTTATAAAAGACTGTTATGCCTATTATTCTCTTGCTAATGAGTTTCAACTAACAGGATAACTTAGTAAATACTACTATCATGAGTATCACAGTAAAAAGAGGTAAATTAACCACAAACACAAGTTATAATCCACAATATATTGACTTGGAACATTTGATAATGGCAGGTAGTAAATAAAAAAGATAACATTTCTCCAAGATCAGAATTAAAATAAGAAAAGCACAGATTTCACTGCCTTCTATCATTAACTATGTTTAAAAGGAAAAAAATAAAAAGATGATTTTTAGTCTGAGAACAAAAACTTTCAAAATGTAGTCTCACTTGGGGTATCACTTAGTACAGAACAAGATGATAAACTTGATCATTATAAGCAAGAACTTATAAACTTCCCTAAATTCACTAAATCTGACCTTTAATTTTGAAACATACCATAGTAAAACTTGCCACTTGCCACATGTATCATATATCAGAGAAAGTTATTTCCTAGCATTATACAACAGACTCCTGAGAGAGATTAAGGGTAAAGGAAGGGGCACCTGGGTGGCTCAGTAGTTAAGCGTCTGCCTTCAGCTCATGACATGATCCCAGGGTCCTGGGATTGAGCCCCATGTCTGGCTCCCTGCTCAGCAGGAAGCCTGCTTCTCCCTCTCCCACTCCCCCCTGCTGTGTTCCCTCTCTCACTGTGTTTCTCTGTCAAATATATAAATTATAAAAAAAAAAAAGGTAAAGACATTTTATTTTATTATTACGTATTTCTAATATACATTAATATCATTATTCTATTTAAAAGTCTGAGTTGACCAGCCATGTGTTAATATTTCAAAATGTATTTTAAATACTATTACCACTTTTTTCAAAGTATTGAAGAGTTTAGAAATCTACATGCTAAGTGAAATACAATCTAAAAAGCAATAAACTCTGAAATGATAAACAAGATACTGCAATGTTCTCTATTCAAGGAAATTCAACAAGATTTTTCCCCCTTTGGACTTGAAGAAATCATACAAAGACTTTGTTTTTAATTAAAACTAAAACATTAACATTAATAATTTTAGTGCTGAATGTCTGAGGTTTGTTATTTTTCTGTAATTTGTTTTTTACGTGCAGAGAAAGAGGTGGTGGGCTGCTGGCCAGTGTCAGGGCCCTACTGTCTCCGTGATTACAGCGTACCTGGCACTGATGAGGGTGAGGTGCGGAGTGGGGAAGATAAGCACATGGTAGCACATGAATATTTGTCTTATTTGCACATAGAATTTATTTTACTTTCATAAAAGCACTATTCTTAGATCATGGATCAATGACTAAAATAACCACAATATTTACATTATCCCCCCCAAAAAAGAAAATCATCCACCCTGTGATAAACTGCATGACTTAATATTACAGATTATTTAAATTAAAATGAAGCATTTGGCCACAGGTTTCCTGTTAAGGCAGAACGAGAGGGCTAAATGTTTTGGGAAGTACCTAGACACTAGCCTCACTCTCTTGAGTAATGATCAGGAGAAATCAAAAAACTTGGTTAGTTATAATAAAGAATGAAAAGGAGAGCTTGTGCAAGGAAGTCAGTGAATTTCAGAATTAAGCGCAAACTGATGTTGATGAGATATCAATGAGAAAGTCAAAACATCCTTTGAATCAAACAGGTAGGATTGGTATTAAGTTGCAGATGACAAGAGTAGGCATTTGACATTTTCATGGGCTTAGATAAGACAGAAATGGCTCATGGACCTTGAGGAACAAAAGTAGAAATTGTAGATTTTTTCTTTTTGTAATTGTATTCATCTGGGCTAAACTTTCAAGACAAATGAATAGCAGCATGATACCTAGATGATTCTGGGAAAAGAGACCAAGTGATATAATACTCTTTCTGGAGAAGGAATGTTTATGATTTTATTATTAGTTACATAACGTTTCTAGAAATGTAAGAGAGAGACAGATAATTAGACTAGAAAAATGAAAAAAAATAGGATACTCAAATATATTCTAGTTGATAAAGAATACGTGGCTGCTTAATTCAGGAAGAAAAAAGAATGTCTCACACCTTCTATAAAAACTACCTTCTGAGCTATTTAACTATGATCACTCCTCTGGGAAAAGGCATTTTAATAAGAAGGTTTGGGAATACAGAGGTTACCAAGGTTATCCCCACATACAGTAAACAAAAATCTTTCCACCTGAGGAAGGAATTCTATTAAGAAAAAGAAGAAGAAGAAGAAGACTATCTTTCTTCTTTTTCCAGCTCCCATTCATCAAGATAGGCAAAGTGGAGACCCTTAAATTTATTTCTAGGAAACAAAGTATACTTCCTTTAAAAGAAACACAATCTGTTATTTAAAGCACTTTGAAAATCCTAACTTCCTTGACACTGAGTCATTTTCATCCTTATGGAATAAATTCTTCTGTCCCTCTCTCTTATTTTTAATAATACATTTCTACATCACAGTCTTCAGCTAACAGTATGTTTCACAGTACTTAGTTCCAAGGAAAACAAAACTGCTGCCAAACACCAAATTTAAAAAGTTCACAGGAGAAAGCAAAGGAGAAGTCAGCATGGAAACAAAATGGTTCTATCCAAGCAGAGGTATTTTTAATAATAGCATGAGAAATGCAGATAGTTGAAAGTATATTTCTGTAGGTAAGATACTTTCCTTTCTCATTTCTATAGTTTTCCCTGAGCTATCATCTATTACTTTCTGTTAGTTAATATAAAATTTTTTTTTAAGATTTTATTTATTTATTTGACAGAGAGAGCACACAAGTAGGCAGAGCAATAGGCAGAGAGAGGGGGAAGCAGGCTCTCCTCTGAGCAGGGAGCCCGATGCAGGACTCGATCCATGGACCCTGGGATCATGACCTGAGCCAAAGGCAGCACCTTAACCGACTGAGCCACCCAGGCGCCCTCTGTAAGTTAATATAAAAAAGAATGCCTTTTAGGGGATTCATGGGAAGAAAAATTTCTCCATAACTATTACTGAAAAGAGATGAAAGCTGCATGAGAACCATAAGAGGTGTAAAGACAAATTCTCTGTGTCCTTAAAGAGGGGAGAGGTTTTAGACAGGAGAAAAGGTAACAATGGAAAGCAACAGTAACACTGTCATCTTCACCCTCCTCTCCAGAAAACCATTCTTCTGTTTCACTTGTTGAAAATTACTACAGCCTATTTTTGGAAACATATAAAAATACATCTACACTGCAGTATGTACTATTACATATCTGTTCACTGTACATACTTACATATGCGATGTGTGGTACATATAAAGATGTCAAAGTTACTGCATAACCCCCTTTGCATTGCATCATTTAGTCATTAAACAAATCTTTACCACATATTTACAGTATACCTGCTATGTTCAAGAAACTATTCTAGGCACAACCTATACATCACTGAACAAACCAAGATGCATCTCTGCTCACCTGGCTCTTAAAATCCTAACTAAGAAGATGGAACATAAATGAATAAACATGTCAGGTGATAATAAAGCTAAGAAGAAAGGATGGAGAATCAGTGGCTAATGGCAGGTAGGCACTGGAATAGACCTGCTTTCATGTAAGTAGAGATCAGGGAAGTCCTTTCTGAAAAAGTGACTTTTCCTAATGAGAGAACTGTAAAAATGAGAGATGCACACAGGCGTCTGGGGGCACAGGCTCACCAGACAGAAGAAATAGAAGATACAAAGATCTCAAGACAGGAGCAGAAGTGGTTAATTTGAAGCGCAGCACAGTGTCCTTAAGCTAAAAATTTTTTAAAGGGTTGGATATTTTTTAACCATAGGTATATATTTGGTATTTACTCCCTTCCTCTGGTATGGAATTATCTAAAAGTTAATCATTTGCTTCACTCCTTAAAAATTGCAAAGTACGTTCTGTAGAGCAATAGGGCCCAGGGATTCTCCCTTCCCCAAACTCTTCCTCAGTATGACTCAAATCAACATGAATTTATGGAACAGATCCCACACTCCACAAAGGCACCCTTAGATTAGCCATATCACATAGCATAAATTTGTCGTCCCTCTACACGTTTTTCTAAGAGTCATAAAATGTATAAAGTGCAGGGCTGCCTTTTAACTCTGTTTACTGTGAGAGGCGGGAACGTTCATTGATAAGCAAATTAAAGCTTGCCTTTACCATTAGCATTTTCTCTTTGGATTCTTCCCTTGGCAAACTCTTTTGATTTTTATNCCTTTACCATTAGCATTTTCTCTTTGGATTCTTCCCTTGGCAAACTCTTTTTATTTTTATTTTTTTTTTATTTTTAAAGATTTTATTTATTTATTTGACACAGAGAGAGAGATCACAAGTAGGCAGAGAGGCAGGCAGAGAGAGAGAGGAGGAAGCAGGCTCCCCGCTGAGCAGAGAGCCCGAGATGCGAGCCTCGATCCCAGGACCCTGAGATCATGACCTGAGCTGAAGGCAGAGGCTTTAACCCACTGAGCCACCCAGGCGCCCCGCAAACTCTTTTTATAATCTCTTTACTACTTAGGCTTTCTTTCTCCAGGATTTTAGGTGGCAAGATGGGCCTGGACTGCTTACTCCCCCAACTGCAAAGTCTACCAGATGGCAGCGCCGGGCCTGGGAAGTCGACACAAGCTCAGTTCCTGTCTAGCCCTTTTAGGGGCACTGCTCTCAGCCCTTTAGGTCTCTTTTCTTCTCCTCAGTGTTATCAGCAGACTAAGAAGGTCAAGATGACAGTGCGCTCTTCAGGAAAAGGCCACTGAAATCTGTCTGTGATTTGGGGTTTAGGCCAAAGGTGTTAACAGAATCCCTGAGACTCCCACATACTATGGGAGTTGGGCAGGGTTCTTCCCTAGGGTATGGGGCATACAAAAGCCTAATGCAGGTGATACAGAGATTTATCCTCCTTTAAAATTAAATGGTCAAACTGGGATGAGACTCCTTCAGCCTCGTTTGGGTAAACCAGATCAGCGGCCTCCATTCTTACCCACAGTCACCCTTCACCACCACCACTTCCTCACATCACCCACACCATAGAGCCATCCCACTCTGCAGGGCACGAGCCAGTGATGGAGATACTACTGAATATTTTAGGGAGAGGCAGGACATGGTTACATTACAGAGAATACTGCAAAGAACCACAAAAATATTTATCATATACATCGAAGGGCATCATAAAGTATTTGGGTGGGGGGAAAGGGGGCAGCTGTCACCACGGCTTGCCCTTTACTCTTAGTGGGGGGACAAGAGAATTGAATCTTTTTTAGCTTCCTGGTTCCAGGCTTTCATGCCTCAAGGATCTTAAGGATCTTTCTCAGGATCCAAATATCTTTCTTTCCCCCCCCCCAGAGTAATTCAGCTTTCTCCTATTCTCCCCATCTTGAATCTTCAGACAAATTAGCAGGGGAAAAAAAAAATTCTTTAGACCCCTTAACATTGAAAGCCTGGAAATAGTAAAGCACTGAATGACTGAAATTAAGGGATATATTTTTTTTTCGCAGTCAGTAATAACTACCTAAATTCCATCCACTTGGCACAGACTAAATCCCTGATCCTGACTCTTAGCGTTCCTACCTAGTATAAACTTCAGAAACACGAGGGAATGAGAAGACTTCAAACAGAAAGAAATCCAAATATTCTGGAGTTTGAAATCCCAGCCTCTCTCCTGCAAATCCTTCATCTATTTCTGGTAATTATGATGATATTCCCACACTCTGAGAGTGTTTCCATAATTCTATTTCTGTCTCCGTTCTCACAATGACAATCATTACCCTAAACCTATGTGTGGCCACTGATGAATCAAACCTTCCATTATTGTTACGTATTACATCCTGACGATCTTGATGACATCAATTTTGGCACTTCTACTGCTAATTTCCATTTTTGGTACTACTATTAATAATGTGATATCAGTCTTATGCTTACAGACTGCAAAAGTTCATAAAGAAATAGCAATAAAGTAAAATAAGCCTGTGAAATTCTGCAAAACAGAATTCTAGTGAGATAGTCCCATTATATATTAGCATTGCTAAAGTTTGAGGAAGTCTTAAACAAAGGAACATAATTCAACTAAACATTTCCAGAAGTATTTGATCATAGAACACTTTTGTTTCAAAAGGGATTAAAAATTTTCCTTGAAACACATTCTGAGAAACTATTTTTTCCAGTTTTGTAAGTGCTTTTCTTGTACATTATTTTCATATAATTTACATACTCATGTATAATCTCACAATTTTTTCCTACTGAATTACTTTTAACGATAAAGAATTACTGAGTCCAAACCAAATACCACATCCTGAGCAATGAAGTATATTGTTAAGGAAAAAGAAAAAGACGTGAGAGTTGATTTGTCTTCATGGAATTCATGGTGGTAATTAATGTGATAGATTTATTTCTCTAAAATCCACTTTTCCACTCTCTAGTCTCCACCTCATTTAAAAATGGTGGAACAAGAGAAAAACTGAATTTCTCAGACAATCCTAAGTAAATACTATAAATTGATCATACTATTTTTTTCCAAATTTTTATTTAAATTTTAGTTAACATATAGTATGATATTGGTTTCAGGAGTAGAATTTAGTGATTCATCACTTACACAGAACACCCAGAGCTCAATGGGTGATGGATATTAATCATATTTTTTAAAGTTGGCTATAGAATGACCTCAAAATGTATAGTAAATTATATGTCAGAAGTTAAGTTATACCAAATCCTACCATATATCTTCAGTACATATAATTCATTGCTGCATTCACACTCTCATTCCTTCATTCATACACCCTTTCAACAAATACTTAACAGGTACCCACAATAAATCTAGAGCCCTGTGCTCTACGTAAACCTAACAACATGTTGATATTGCCAACCCAGAGGCACCATAGGACCTTGATAAAGTACAGCACAGGGGTTAAGCACATGGGTTCTAGAGAGCTGCTTGGCTGGTTCAAACCTCACATCTGACATGACAGTCTTACTAGACACATGATCTTGGAAAACTTAATGTTTCTGTGCCTCAGTTTCCTATCATTAGAATTTAGATAATAACAGCATTTAATTCATGTGGTTTGGGGGAGTATTAAATGAGTCATTATATCAAGAAGGTTTAGTACAGTACCTGGTGTGTAGTAAGTACCACTCATTAAATATTAGCTATTATTTCTATCACCATTAATAATTATGTAATATTATTTAGGTATTACTACATTCAGATTCTTTTTAAAAATGTAATTCAGATGATCTATATGGTTGCTTTCTATTAAACAAACATGGAAGAAACCCATCCCTTGATCCATGCCAACACACAATTTATAAAATCTGATCAAATTCATGAGTAAAACAAAACTTCGTGCATCATGACTCACAGTAACATAACACATGCACATGACCATGGAGTCTACTGAGTTTACTGCATCCAATTCCGATTATTTCCTGTGTAACAGTTGGAAAATCCAAACTGTGACATTACCAGGTCCTCTTGGTGGTACAAGCAGTAATGACAACTGGGATGGCTTACTCTTCCTGACGCATAAAGAGTAGCATAAAGAGTGACACATAATTTGTGGCTGAGAACCACAAACAGCAAAGGCTTAAAAAGATCAGCTAGTAAAAGCCATACTATGTTTCTTCATTCTGGAAAAGACTCCCAGCTTCAGGTGTACCATTTATTAGTTGGAAACACAACCAAATTTCCAATGCAAGTGATAGTTAAAGCCCTGAAAAAAATATAAAAAAAAAACCAAAACAATCCAAAAAGTCCAGNATTAGTTGGAAACACAACCAAATTTCCAATGCAAGTGATAGTTAAAGCCCTGAAAAAAATATTAAAAAAAACCAAAACAATCCAAAAAGTCCATGCAAGTATTTCTAAAATGATCACAGTAAAAACACTTTTATGTTCTTAGCAACAAAACAAATGTGTTTTTCTTATAAAATAGTAAACAAACACTACAGCTTCAAGTGATTAACTCTATCGTTACTTCAAGTGAAATGTGAATCTCTTGAGCAGCCTTGAATGTGACTATAAATCTGTATTTTATATTTTATTGAACTACCTCTTCTATTATTTCTGCCAAGTTGTGTAACTGAGTAGAAATCTTTAAAAATGGGGACCTCATTTATTATTTCTAGCCCTTTATATTTTATTTTTAGACTGGATCATGTTCGTATTTCTTAGTTTCCTCATATATATATATTCAGATTCCATTTATACAATGCCTCCTGAAAGGACACATTCAAGAATATTTCCCCTCTTCAAAAATTATTAAAACTCAGTCAAGTCTGCCAGGGCAATTTCAAGAAACTAATCTATAAAATTGATCTTAGAAGAAACATTTGGAAATCCCAGAGAAAGTAGTAAAATCCAAAAACTTTTTGTGGCAAAAGCTTTAATTCAATATTCATGAGGTATTGCATTTGGATAGCTCTAAGGTTTTTTTCTCCCTTTTTCTTAATCAAACATTCTTATATATTGTATGTGGTGTAAACAACATACAATTTCTTTAATGTAAAAGCATTAACATTAACAGTGTGTGCTGAAATGTGGGAAAATTGCTTTGATCCCCAAATAGCTTAACACTTGTGAATCTATAAAAATATGGATATATTACTACTTAGTTGTTAAGCCCTATGTATCAACGAAACAAACTAAATCTGAGGAATATTTTCCACTTAAACCACCTTTCTTAGAAATGGTCTTAAAAGTCAACAGCATGACTTTTTAAAATAAACCTCAACAATTCATATTACTTACAAAATTGAGCTCATTTTAAGTCTCATAAATGACATAAAATACTAAATTAATTTTTCACAATTTCCTCTCAATGTGAAAGCTATATTTTCCAAAAATGCTTTTTGTGAATTGTTAAAAGTCTTATTCAATGCTAAGCCATGTTTCTCATTAGCACCAAAAAAACTTCAGCAAAATGACATAATTCCCAACATTTTCCAGGCTACTTCCTCCGCGTCAAACAGCTTCACTCTGGGGTTGGTGAGAAAAGGACAGATTCACTTAAGTGGCAGAGAACAATATATGCCAACTCCATTACATGTCCCTTGGGGTTCTTTTTTTTCCTCTGAGCTTGTATTGCCAAAATTACTTTAGTTCAACTTTCTACAATTAATAAGTTTGAACAAAACATATCCATTTCATCCTCAAATTCTTAAATGTTGCTGGAAATAATTTATCATAGGGCTAGGAGATATTCTCTTAGCTCAAGCTTAAGGTAGAATATATATCCACATCACCAAATTTGACCTAGCCCCTCAATTCTTCTTCATGGCTTCAAGAGCCATTCGATATGCTGAAAGTAATTTCATGTATTTGTTTATACTGCAACCAAAGTTCCTCTCAAAAAAAGTTTTCTTGGAAATTTATTCCCTTTGGGGACTTATTATATGGGTCACTAGGGATGAAAGAAAGGAAATTGGAATATAAGATGTTGTGGCAAGAAAAGGGGAAGGGGGAGGGGGAAAAAGTAGGAATATAATATGATCTAAAGTTCTTTGTTGTAATGAACTCTTTGAATTTCAAACTTTATGAACTTTCAATTATGAACTTAATAAATTCTTTGTATTTTATGAGGTGGATAGTATTACAGGTGCAAAAAGAATGGCCATGCTCTTCTCTCTCTCAGTTCTTACTTCAAGCACTAGAGCAGAGAACTTACTTGCCTTTTTCTTTCTTTCTTTTTTATTTTTTTTAAAGATTTTATTTATTTGACAGAGACACGATGAAAGAGGGAACACAAGCAGGGGAAGTGGGAGAGGGAGAAGCAGGCTTCCTGCTGAGCAGGGAGCCCAATGTGGGCCTTGATCCCAGAACCCTAGGATCATGACCTGAGCCGAAGGCAGATGCTTAACGACTGGGCCACCCAGGCGCCCCGCCTTTTTTCTTTCTTTCTTTCTAAGCAGTACTATATGACAGACCCTGTATTAAAGGCAAAATATAAAAAAGAGGAAGAACTAAAAAAGTTAATTTGGAGAGAAGAAACACAAGGAAATAGATACACAGCTACCTAACAATGGCTGTTAAAAAAAAAAATCATTCTGGGTTGTAGAAGACCAATTCTGATTGTTGTATCAATTTACCACTGACCTTGTCAATTTGAATCAGTAATATAAAATGGATGAGATTATGGCTTTTTAGATTATTTATGTAAATTGAAAACTTCCTGGATATTTTTGTGGGGGAGAGGGGGACATCTTGAAGGAAGTATACAATAATTTTTTTAAACACATTTTCTTTGCTTCCAATCATAACTGGGAGTACTAAAGATTTTACCAAGAAACATGTTTCAATATAAACTGTGATTTAGAAATATGGGGAGGGATGGAATTTGACAAAATATTTGTACATCACTGCCATGTCACAGCCAACCTTCTTTAATGAAATTGCCACAGAAAATTCTTTAGTTTCTGATCCTTTGTTGAGAAATTTAAGGATTAGAATTGTGGGATTCAAAAATGATCAGAAAGTCACACTTGAAAATTGAAAATTGTCATTTATGGGAATATTAGGGTGATTTTCCTGTTAGCCTACGTTTCTTCTTTTTTGGCAGTGATCATGAGGTAATGACTGTTCCCCTGATGTTTCTGGCTGAAGAGTATGTACAAAATGCCCAAGGTAGTCTCCTTGGAAGGGTAGACTCCGGAGTCAAATTTCTTGAAATCAAATCTCTATTTCACTTTTCCTACTTTCATCAATCTGAATAAACCATTTTATCATTTCTAGGTTTAGTTTCTTCATTTGTAAAATGGAGATAATAGTATTACCAACTTCACATAATTTTTATGAAGATGGGATGGTCAGTATAAAACCATGCAAAACTGGCTTCTCACTTATTTTAGAATTAAATCTAAACTCACTGCTATAACCTCAAGGCCCGAATATTATTTGCCATGCCTAGAATGAATTTTCCCCTTTCATCTATCCATCCCTTCTCCTCCATCTATCCATTCATCCAACCTCAATAAACATATATATTGAGCACCTTCTCTTGGCCGGGCTAGACACTGGGTACTGGGGTTAGGGAGTAAACAAAGGCGGCCAGCCTTGCCTTCATCTCCCCCACCCCCTTACTCTTCAGCATGACTGTTTCCTGTTTTTACTGCAATACGAAATTATCTTGTCTATTCATTTCATTACTTGTTTATTGTCTGTCTCCTGTTCTAGAAAGTGAGTTTGAGGATAGCAAAAAACTTTTGGTCTTATTTTCTATGTGCACTCGGCCTGGTACCAGTTAAGGGACTTAATAAAGAATGACTGATTGGTTTGCCCAGACTCTGGTCTTTCGTCACTTGCCTTCTATGACCAAAGGCCTCTAGTTGCTTATATCATACACATTTTATTCTTTTTCCTCCTTCACAGAACCCCAATTTTCACACAGATGGCAATGTGCCCAGCTTAAAAACTACATTTCCTGACCTCCCCTCCTCTACAAATTAGGCAGCCATGGGACAGTCTTGGCCAATGAGACATAAGCAGAAGTCACTGTGTGAAGCTCCCAAGAAAATTCTTTAAAGGAAGAGACTTGGCTAGCTTGTCTCTTCTGCCCTTCTGCCTTCCCATTCGTCCTGCCTGGAGGGGTTATAGGATTCTGGAAATGAAGCAATCATCATCTGACACAAAATGACCATGAGGGAAAGATAATTGCTTCTGCCCCAACATCCTGAAGCCATGAAAATGTCATTATTGAGTTCTATTTGAGCAAACATGTACAAATGCAACCTCCCTCTCTCTCCTTCCTTCTCTCTTTCTCTCTCTCTCCCCCACCTCCAGCTCTCATGAAAGAGCAGCAAAAATGAAAGGCAATCAATATATACCAGGAAAGGCCTTGGAGATGGAAGAGAAACAGATCCACACACATTAACTGCCTTTGGATTTACTCCAAGGCAAAATCATAACATGCCAACTGTAAGATGGGTACAAGGGGGAATAGCTGATGTCATCAGTTTGATTTTCATTATGTATATGACACATGTATCAAATGCAACTTCAAACTGAGGGTTACTNATCTCACAAAACAAACTGAGGGTTACTGGGGGGTGGGAGGGTAGGGATAGGGTGGATGGGTTATGGACATTGGGGAGGGTTTGTGCTTTGGTGAGTGCTGTGAAAGATGTAAGCCTGATGATTCACAGACCTGTACCCCTTGGGCAAAGAATAAAAATAAAATTAAAAAAAAATGCAACTTCATGAATTAAACAAACACAGTAGAAGTAACCTGTGGATGTCTCAGCTCTCTTTGTTGCCATACACCTGGATCTCGAATAAAAAAGGAATATCACTTCTTTAAAAAAAAAAATAAAAGACAAATGCCCATAATGCTGAGAACCATGTAAAACCACTTTAGAGACCAGATTAAAACAATGTTTCTGGAGTATGTTTTGCAGAACTTGTTGTTAACAGTTGTTTCAGTTTAAAAAAAAAACATTAAAACAGACTTTATAAATAGTGGGCTAGACACAAGTTATTTTTAATACAGAACTTCACATGTCATTTAATATTATGACCTCTGAGAAATAAAGCAAATGAATTTCTCAATATTCTCAATTTCCCAAAAATGTTTCACCTCAGAAAATGAACTCGTTTCTCACGCAGCATCTTATGTACCATTAGAGCACATTTTGCGAAACTATGAAGAATTTTGTTCTTCAAAAGTTTATAGTTTCAATTAAAAAAGCTAAGAATCTCAGAGAACAATACAAAAACAAGTACTTCTAGATGAGTCATGAAAATGAACATCAACTTTAAAATCCAGTTTCTAGAGTAATTTGTCTGATTTTTGTTTTTAAGAATAAACATGCACAATACTTGCATTAAGAAAGTGAAAAGACAATTCAAAGAATGGGAAAAATATTAGCAAATCATAAATCTGACAGGGAATTTGTATCTAGAATATGTGTATACAGAATACAGAACTTTTTTTTTTAATTTTATTTATTTATTTGACAGAGAGAGAGAGAGATCACAAGTAGGCAGAGACGCAGGCAGAGAGAGAGGAAGCAGGTTCCCCGCTGAGCAGAGAGCCCAATGCGGGGCTTGATCCCAGAACCCCGAGATCATGACCTGAGTCGAAGGCAGAGGCTTTAACCCACTGAGCCACCCAGGCACCCCCAGAATACAGAACTCTTAAGCAACCAAAAGAAATTAACCCAACTAAAAAGTGGGCAAAGATTCAACAGACATTACTTCAAAGAAGATACGCAAATGTCCAGCAAGCACATTAAGAAGATGCTCGATACCCTTAGCCTCTGGGGAAACACAAATCAAAACAACAATGAGATACCACATCACACCTGCTGGGACAGCTATAACATTTAATATACTCACATAGGCTACAACAAGTATTGGGGAGGACGTGAAGAAATGAGAACCCTCACACTTTGCTGGTGAAAATGTAAAACACTGCAGCCACTTTGGAAAACTATTTGGCAGTTCCTCCAAATGTTAAACGTGTAGTTACCGTATGATCCAGCACTTTTTTTTTTTAAAGATTATTTATTTATTTATTTATTTCACAGAGGGAGAGAGATCACAAGGAGGCAGAGAAGCAGGCAGAGAGAGAAGGGGGGAAGCAGGCTTCCTGCTGAGCAGGCAGCCCGATGCGGGCCTCGATCCCAGGACCCTGAGATCATGACCTGAGCCGAAGGCAGAGGCTTTAACCCACTGAACCACCCAGGCGCCCATGATCCAGCACTTTTGCTCCTAGGTTTATACCCAAGAGAAATGAAAATCTAGATCCACACAAAAATCTGAACATGAATGTCCAGAGGAACATCATTCGTAATAGCTGAAAAGTGGAAATGATGCAAATGTCCATTAACTAATCAATGAACAAAATGTGGGATATTCGTATGATATAATTTTTTAAAAGACTTTATTTAGAGAGCACGAGAGAGAGTGCATGAGGGAGCAGGGGGGAAGAGCAGAGGAGAAGAGGGAGGAAGGACGGATGAATCTCAAGCAGACTTTGCCCTGAGCATGGAGCCCTCCTTGGGACTTGATCTCACAACCCTGAGATCATAACCTGAGCCTAAACCAAGAGTCAGATGCTTAACCGAATGAGCCACGTGATGCAATTTTATTTGTCAATAAAAAGGAATGAAGTTCTGATATACGCTACAACGTGGATGAAGCTTTAAAACATTATGCTAAGTGAAAGAGATCAATCACCAAAGACCAAAAATAATTGATTACTTTTATAAGAAAAGTCTAGAATAAGCAAATCAAATCTATAGAGACATAAAATAAAGTAGTAGTTGATTGGGGCTGAAGGTGGTACGGAGAGAAGCAGAAATGGGAAGTGACTACTGATGGATATGGGATTTCTCCCCCCTCCCCCCAGATATTTTATTTGTTAGAGAGAGAGGGCAGGCACGCACAAGCAGGGGGAGTGGCAGGCAGAGGGAAAAGAGGCTGCCTGCTGAGCAGAGAGCCCCATGTAGGACTTGATCCCAGGACTCTGGGATCATGACTGAGCTGAAGGCAGATGCTTAACCGACTGAGCCGCCCAGGCATCCAGGATATGGGATTTCTTTGGTGGGGGATGAAGAGAACGTTCTTGAATTAGACAGTGGTGATGGTTGTACAAGTCCGTATACTTTAAATGAGTATATTTTATGGTATGTGAATAATATCTCCATAAAATGGTTTCTTTAATAAGCATACATAGTCCAAACTGAAGAAGCTCCTTAAGGAAAAATTATAACCATTAATCATCTCTCTTTAAATTTGACATTTGCTGCTAAAAATACTGTAGAACAGGGTAGAGAAGTATAATTAACTTCTTTATGTGTAAGATATTTTAGCTGTATTAAACAGTAAATATAAGCAAATATAAGTGAATATATCTTATTCCTGATAGAAAATGGTAAGTGTATGCATGGTATTATTATTCCTATCACTAGCTACTCTGGAAACATTTAGAAAACTTTCCACTTACACTAGTTCTACCTGCGGAGCTTGAAGTAAAGGGAGATTTTGTAAGTACTTACAAAAGTACTTACTTTTTATAAAAACTTACTGTTTTTATTTCTAAATTGGCTCCAGGAGTAATTCTCCACTGAAGAGACACAATATCTGACATTTTGGGATTTGTTATTTTAAACTGCGGTTCACACGGTAGCTTTCATTTTCCTTTTCTCTGAGAGCAAAACCTCTCTCAAAATATTTGAGTGTCAATTACATTAATATGGATATTCAAAACACTTCAATAATCTTTTAATTCTTCTCCAAATAATTAATGCTTTGACCACTACCTTCCATATATATTAATATCGATAACCACAAAAGCCGATATTATATGCCAAGAGCTGTTGGATACTTTGTGTACAATGAAGATGGATGGAATTCTGGCCATCTCATTCTAATAGAGGAGAAAGAAACACAAGCATTTAAAATAAAACATAAGCACTTGTGGTTAAGTCTTTACTGTGTGCCAGGCACGCATTAAGTATTTTCTATGCATTATTTCAAAAATCCTCCAAATAATCCCTCCGGAGTAGTATCATTTCCCCTCTCATAAATGATAGAACTGGGACATACAGAGAGCTCTTTATTATGTGGATTCTATCAAAGATCTCACAGCCAGAATGCATACAGGAAGGTTGGCCTTTGAAACACTAGCTCTTACCTTCTAAATTGTACTCCCCACATATCATGAATTAATCACAAATATGGAAGCAATGAATTCCTCCGTGAGAGGTAGGCGGCAACAATGAGGGCTGAGATAAAGATAGGATGTGATGTTTGGATTGGTTTTTAAGCTATGCATACACGATTGCCAAGGATGGGGAAGAATTGTAGGTAGGTTGGGGTCAAGATACAGAGATCCTTATACATAGGGTTAAAGGGTTCATAATATATTTTAAAGCCAAAAGGAAACATAACACACTTTCAAATAAGAATTACATGAACATATTTGTGGTTACACGTCTATAAACATAGTTGCGGACTGTGTGAGTGAAAGGGCAACTTGTGGGAACGAGATTGATGGCAAGATCTCCTAGAAGACCCTACTCAACTCGGAATGACTATAACATTTTGAAATTAAAGTCCCTACTCATTCCCACAAGGAAATGTCTAATCAATTCAAGATACATCTGAATTGAAATATGAGCACTGCACCCTTTCACATTCAAAGATTAAGGCCATAAAATACTCATGATCTCATCAATGTTTTCATCTGAGGTGGTAACAGTATCAACAGGTATAATTAAACAAAGAAAACTGAAGCCTAATAAATTAGAGACCCAACAAAAGGAGAGAGAGAATCGACAACTCGTAAGAAAGGTAGGTGGAGAATCTTACACTATTCTTCCTTTAAATAGCTAATTTAAATCAACCACAGCTGAGCACCTTTAAAGGGCCTTTGAGCTAGAAAAATATATCGAAAGGTCTGGAGTGGTTGATAAGCACTCAGATTTCCATTTCTTTAAATACACAGAACCGTCAGTGTAAGGGCTTGTCCCACTCAGGACACTGCACTTAAAATATAAATGTAAATTTGAGTAAGAAGATTCTAAAAAATTAGTGACATGTATTATCCATTTGAAGTAGATTAGAACTTATCACTGGAGAGACCAAAAAGGTTAGTAGTCCTGGGAAGAGCAAAGGATGGAAGCCTTCAGAAAGCCAAGGATACACAGGCTTTGATGAATACACATTTACCATTCACTAACAGAACACTTACTGAGCATGTACTAACTGCCCAATGCTGGGTTATATCAGAGAGATCAAAAGCTCAGAGTCTGACTTGAAGGAACCCTCATTTTCTAGAGGAAAAGAAAACATGTAAACGAAGAATTAAAATACACTATTACAATCCTTAAAACATCTGCTCCTCAAAGACAAGAAAGGTTGCAGAAACCATTTAAGATGTGTCTGGAAGGCTGAAGAGCATTGTGATAAAAAGAAAGAAAGAGAGGAAGGTTAAGGGGTTTGGAGGTTCATCCCCCGGGGATGGGTCACTAGCGAATGCTTAGAATTTGAGAACACATGAATCATTTGTTCAGCAAAGAAGACTAAGTAAGTCATCAATGGGCTCTATTTAGGATGCACTAAAAGGGGGCAAATTCTGGAGAGTCTGATAAGGCAGGCTAAGAACTTGGAATTTTTACACCGTGGGCTAATTCAGTCACTGTTTTGTCCAGATTTACTCGTTAGAAAGATATCATCTAAGACTGCATAATAGACTGGGGTCAGGTGCTGATGGGAGCCTGCGTGAAGACCACTTAAACAATTCTATAATCTAGCAAGAGATAAGGGCGATCTGGGACAAGGCAGAGCCAGCAGGAATGGGAGGAGATGAGGGACAGGGAAGGAGATTCCTGAGGGGAGTTCTATTGACTCGAAGACGACAAATAACAGCGGCTTCAGAGAAAGGCAAGTCTTAAAATTCACGTAACTTTTCATGCTGTACCACAGACATCTATCTTAAAAAAGGCAAATTCCTTAAGGGCAAGCCTATTGGCCAACCGCTGAGCCTAACACTGAGTGTCTCTGCCCTCTGAGATGCTTCTGAACTATCAGTTCGATTACTTAATTGCTGCAATATTAACATAATAATAGGACATGGATAAAGGGCAAAAATCCAGAGAAAACAACAGTAGAGCTTGAATTCTAATATCCAGTTAATACCTTAATCGTGTTATGTTTGGAAGTTTCCTCAATACAGCATAGGGCCCTTAATATATTCTTGTAGATTGATTTGAATAAGCTGTCTTAAAGAAACTATCACACAGAAACCTGAATCAGGGTGCCTGCTTGACCCAAATGTTTGTCTCCTGTCAGTACTGCTAAGGCTCACATTAAATGCTAGTCATCTGCCTGTCACATCCAATTTATCTCAATGTTGTCAATCTTAATTTGTAAATTCGACACTAAAGACTTTGACTTAATTCATTTTATACCCAAATAGCACCACTAGCTCATAATAAATGCTGACTGTGGCTATTTAAAAGAATTTCCAAAATAAAATTCAAAAAAGTTTTCAAATATCTATACACTCCACCAACTAGATGTGGTGTACTAAATATGAGTGCGACAAATGCCAAGCAGCCCTGTCTTCATATTCCGTACTACAGATTTTGCCAGATTTTACCCTTTATGTCCAACGCATCTATCACTACTTTTATTTAGAGCTTTTCTTTCTATATATATACTTTTCTCTATAGCTTTGTTAAAGATGGACTCCAGATGTCATAATTAACTTGTATTCAGAGAAAGACTAGTCAATAAGCATAAACTCATTAAAAACAAGATTCCTTAGCGTTTCCAACGTATTTGCTTCATATTTTACTATTTGCTACTTACTTGTATCTCTGAGGGCAGTAGAGGTGGGAACTTAAAGGAATAACTGTATTTATTTAGCAAGATTTTTTTTTTAAAAAGATTTTATTTATTTGACACAGAGAGAGAGGGATTACAAGTCGGCAGAGAGGCAGGCAGAGAGACAGGGAGAGGAGGAAGCAGGCTCCCTGCTGGGCAGGGAGCCTGATGCGGGCCTCGATCCCAGGACCCTGGGATCATGACCTGAGCCGAAGGCAGCGGCTTTAACCCACTGAGCCACCCAGGCGCCCTATTTAGCAAGATTTTTAACAGAGATATCAGACCTGAGAACAGGACATAAGCCTTTTTCTTTTTTTTTTTTTAAAGAAAACTCTTATTTCACAGATGCTGAAACAGAATAAAAAATAGAAGCCTAAGACACAGAACAAACAATTTAAAGATCACAAAGAATTTTCCATGTGAAACAAGTCTTGTAATAGTCTGAGGCTTCACGTAACTTCTTACATATTTTAGAAAGTACTACTCCTGTCGAAATAGTGGTATCATTGATTTAATAATGGCCCAATACCTTAATTGATAAAAAATTCCCTGAAACGGGTATACCATTCAAAGTTCAGATGCATCGTTAGAGGTCAATTTTTTTCCCAACAGAGCAAATTTCACACTAAGGTTTAACCTTAAACTCTATTATGTAAGCGACCTTCAGAAATGTATTTGACTTCTCTAAGCTTCAGTTTCTAAGTCAATAGAGACACTACTTGTCTTACTCATCTCACAGGGATTTTATGATGGAACAAATCAGACAATGAACAAAAAAGTGTTTTATTTTATATAATGATTGTGAGTTGGAGAAATCTATTTAAATCTGTGAAGCTCTTCCTAAAACTACTGACGATGAATTTTGTAAATGTAACATGTAGTCAAGCATCAAGAAATACAGAATTAACTTTAAGATTATTCCTTTTCACATCAAATAAACATTATTTTGCTGTGTAACGATGGAATAAATTGTTTATAATGTGTTATAAACTAACCTGCACGAACAAGTATGGGAAATGCATCCACATAAAGATCTTTTTTTTTTTTTAAAGATTTTATTTATTTATTTAACACACAGAGAGAGAGAGAGAGAGAGAGAGAGAGAGAGAGAGAGAGAGAGAGAGCAGATCACAAGTAGGCAGAGAGAGAGAGAGAGGAGAAAGCAGGCTCCCCACTGAGCAGGGAGCCTGATGCGGGCCTCAATCCCAGGACCCTGAGATTATGACCTGAGCCGAAGGCAGAGGCTTTAACCCACTAGGCCACCCAGGCGCCCTTTTCTTCTTTTTTTAACACTAGGAGCACTGCTTTTGCTGAGGTTAGTAGAACGAATAATGGAACAATTTTGTTTTGGAATGTCAAAATAAATAGAAACGGGTCTAATAGGATGAAGCTAAGAGGAGAGTTGTGTGGGGATTAGAAATATGCCCTGATAAGGAAAACCCCATTAGCCTCTGGGAACTTCATTTTGGGTGACATTTCAAAGGATCAGACCTCTAGATTATCACGAGACTGCTTTCTTGGCTGAAATCTGAATCAGACAACAATAAATCTCTTTTCATGCTCAGGATTCCAATTCTGATTTACTATAAAGTTTTAATTAAACCCAGTCAGAATTTACATTGAGTGAGGTATTTAAAAACACAGTTCCTTCCTAGAAAATGAACAAAGCATTATTCCAGTTAATGTACACAGATAAGAAGACCTAGGGGAAGGCTGGATGGATCCATGTTCCATTTCTTAATCTGTTGAGTTTAGTAAGGCATGCACATTTCCTTTTAATTTACTAATTGATTTTATCTTGAAAAGAAAGGGTGGGGGTTTTTAATAGGATTTCTCCATGATGCTAACTCTTAACAAAATGTATTTTATAGTCATTAATCTTGATTTGTAGACATATTCAATCCTTGAAAAATTATAGTTGAATCTATTCTTTGGTGCTCACATTAGATTTATGTCATGAAATACACACTCTGAGGCTTATTTCCACTTTCTGAAGAAGGGTGTGCACATGAGATGTAGTAAGGTCAACTTCAGCTGACCCTAATTCCTTCACTACTATGGGTTGTGACACATTTTGTAAACTACCATTTCAGCGTTCGCACTAAGTAAAAGAAAAGGAATAGTAATTAGGGTGGTCAGATTTCATCGATCGACTGAGACATGGAAGAAATGGCTGAAGAACTTTTACCTCGAGTTCAATTCTTCAATTTTAATAAGTGAAATCTAAACCCGAAATGATGTATTATTTCTCAGGAACTTATAAAAGAAACAATTCATGGACAAAGATAACTGAAAACGGGCAATAGTAAAATGACAGTCCTTTACGACAATTCCTCAAATATGATGCATCTACCTTTACAGGAAAGAAATGATACTGTTTATTTCTAGAGGCAGGCACTAAGCACGAAGGACTCAGACAGACAGTTGCAGACTTGATCACCTTGTTAATTAATTCCCTGTGAGACTATGAGCAGTAATCTCTAATGATGTAATCTCTAATGATGTATTTGTTTGCCAAGGCCATGGCAACAGGGTACCACAAACTGAGTGGCTTTGAACTACAGAAATGTGCTATCTCAGAGTTCTGAGGGCAAGAAGTCTGAAATCAAGGTGTCAACAATGCCACTCTCCCCTTGAAACCAATAGGGGGAGAAATCCTTCCCTCTTTCTTCCTAGTTCTGGTGGTTTCCTAGCAATTTTTCATGTTCCTTGGCTTGCAGATGGAACATGAAAGGAACATGAAAATCCTCCATTTTTATTCAGCTGTGTGTGCCTGTCTCTGTGGCCAAATTCCCAATTTTTCAATAAGGATATCTATCTGCCATACCAGAAAAGGGCTCACCTAAAAACCTCATTTTAACTTGATTACCCCTCTAAAGACCCTATTTCCAAATAAGGGTGCATTTGGAGGTACTGGGGGTTAGGATGTCAACATCTTTTTTGGGGAGACACAATTCAATCCATTACATATGGGTCTTAGTTTTCTCAAATATAGTTAATAGACTAGCTACTGGGCCTCTCAACCATTTAAGGATGAAGCAATTTTCATTTTTTCAAAATAAAAAATATACTTCATGAGTGGTATTGACAACACCTGTTGAATGAAAGGTCCTGTTAGCTGTGCTACCTTCTGCACTTTCTAGAAAAACCTGAGTAGGATCAGTTATGTTTAGTCACTGACCATATCATTCATCTGGTAGATTTGATTTAGAGATTGCGGACTCCTGGATTAGATCTCCCAGACCTTTCTAGCCAGACTTTTCCATACTAGACCAGTTTTTAAATCTACATTCTTACTCTACAGGTGAAATCAACAAAATAAGACAAACATATCTGTCTTGTCCAAGGATTTTTAACATGAAAACCTAAAAATAGGGGGGAAAAAATCATTCTCATAACTCACAGCACTTCCAATATTATTCTTTTTTTTTTTTAAGATTTTATTTATTTATTTGACACAGAGAGAGAGAGATTACAAGTAGGCAGAGAGGCAGGGAGAGGAGGAAGCAAGCTCCCCGCTGAGCAGAGAGCCCGATGTGGGCCTCGATCCCAGGACCCTGGGATCATGACCTGAGCCGAAAGCAGAGGCTTTAACCCACTGAGCCACCCAGGCGCCCTCCAATATTATTCTTATTGACACCTTTTCTATGTTCTTCAATATCCTGAAACTACAGTCCCTTCTCTGCATCCATTATATTGCTTCTGTAAATATGTACTTAACATATGCTCACTTTAGTAACTCAGAAGTGTCAACAAACCCTATTTACTAGGTTTACACTCTCAGCTCAGTCTACCTCTGCTATAATGCATGCTCTGGGAAGATCATGGACCTCTCCCTGCCTCAGTTTTCTCAGCTGTCAAATGGGGATGTAAATATAAAAATACTATCAGGTACATATAGTGAGCATGCCTTACCTTAGCTTATTACTAAATTAGTATAGATGCAATACCGACTAGGATGTTAATGACCACATCAAAGATTTTGAGCACTGTAAATACCATCAAGGTTACAAAGAATCAGTGATCAAAGGAGATCAAGAATCCTAGGAGAAGCAGAAGCTTTCATCCATTTACCTTGGCTAGCCACTAGATGTAACTTGTCTGTTTCTATAAGTGTAATTCAAAGTGTCATCACACCTCCTAGGGCAACTGCACATCTGCCACCATCCAAAAACTTCTCAATACATTATTCAATGCCAGTGTGTCTGTTTAGATCACAAAACACAGCCATGCTCTTCATAATGCTAGTAGCCAGGATTTCAGAAAGGGAATGAAATGAGAGCAGGGTTGCAAGGAAAAGACTGAGAAATAGCAAGTCAAATGAAAACCAATGTGACAACCTCCTGGGCTGCAAATCATTCCCGACCTCATTTTTTAGCAATTGAGAGTAACTACAATCAACAGCATTGACCAGAGGAAACTGTCAAGGTTGCCAGGGCCTTCAAAGCTTATGTGCCCTTCGATGTCCTCTTTTTTTTTTTTTTAAAGTAATCTCTACATCATACGTGAAGCTCAAACTCACAACCCTGAGATCAAGAATTGCATGCGTGGGCGCCTGGGTCGCTCAATCGGTTAAGCATCGGCCTTAGGCTCAGGTTGTGATACTGGAGTCCTGGGACAGAACCCCGCATTGGGCTCCCTGTTCAGCAGGGAGTCTGCGTGTTTTTTTTCTCTCCCTCTCAGATAAATAAATAAAAATCTTAAAAAAAAAAAAAAAGTGTCACACGCTCTACTGACCGATCCAGCCTGGCTACCCTTTGATGGTCATTTTTAACCCTACTCAGAAGACTTGGGTTCCGACAAACTCCCTCACTTTCCACTGGAGCCTGGGCCTCAGAGAATGGAGCACTCCCAGCTGGACAGGAAGAGCCTGAGAAAATTCTGTGAGTTTTGTTTTTTTTTTTTTTTAAGTTATACAGACATACATAAAATGTCTGCTTCTACATTTTAACCACCTCAACATATGAAACCATGGGGTTTAAACAGTAAAATAACAATATAATGGGGGGAGAAAGTCTTGCCCCTGGCATCAGGTATTGTAAACGTCAAGGAGTGCCAGTGTAAACCTTTATTCAAGAGACTGGGTTCTTTGTCAAGCAATGCCTTTCTTCCAAAACATTCTTCCTGCCATACGTCTGCACCCATCCAGCTGCAGATCTAATAAGAACGTTCTTATTCATGTTGTATAATGTTTTACAGGTTTGCCACGGGGGTCACTCACTGTGAGTTCTTTACGTCAGAGTCAGAGCTCTAACAAACAGAGAGCGGAAGGATGCCAAGAAATGTAGGCTGGGAGGGGAGGAGGAGCCAGGAAAAAAGAAAGGAAAAGGCGCATCCAGCTCAGGGCCTTTCTATTTATTTTGCACTCACTGAATGTCAGAAGCAAGGCTTTTATTATTAGGGAAGCAAAAGAGAGGAAGGGGGCAACTATCAGGTTATATAAACATTATCATCAAATGTAAGATTAGAAATGTTTAACTAACTCTCTTGACCAGCTCATTTAGAAAGGGGAGATGGATTCATCTTTTTAGATGTTCGGTAGCTATTTTATGAAGCTGCTGCAGCTAATGTATTCTTCATGTTAAAAAACACAAAGAAAAAAAAAAGATTTCCTAATGGCCCTAAAACATGAAAATCTTATTAGGTTCATAATTTACTTCACCGAGGGACATGGATACATCACCAGTTGCAAACACTATATTATCAATATAAGCCCATGTTGACATAAAATGAGATTCGGCAAGAAAAAAAAGTAAGTTTAAGACTGCCATTAAACGTTTTCAGAAGTAAATGAATGACAGCTTTTGCTTATCAGCTCTGATACTCCAAGGACCACATGCTTGGTTATGAACTAATGACGTAGATTTGTAGATCATTCCTGAAACATAGATCTCTGCTGCCAGATGCACAGAGGTTTAGAAGGCATGTTATATATGCTCATATTATCTCCTTTTCCTATGTTGACTTGCTTTAATGGCAACATTTTTTTTCTTTAGAAAATCTGATAGGAAAGCAAATTTCCAAGTGAATTTTTAGATCCTGGATACATTTTTAAAATGTCATCCCAAGTAAATGAGTTTCTTAAAAATGATACAATGCAATCTCAATAAAAAGAAAGTCTTGCTGGCCCCTTACAATACAGAATCTAAAAGCCAAGAGACAAGTGCCTACAGAGTTGCTGATGAGAAGTCAACTTGAAAATAGTATCAGCGGGGGAAAAATAATTTTATGGGGGAAAATCGAATCTACGAAACAAAGGATAAGAAATTTTACAGGGTGCCTACACCAATGTGTAAAGGCAGTGAAGATATGTATCAATCACCAGAAATGTTCATGTCCCAATCAAGTGCTCAGACAATAACCTTTGCATGAATTGAGAGGAAAAGGAAAAAGTGACATCAAGACTTAGCAAATACTTTACTGGTGAATTTTTTTTTTTTAAAGATTTTATTTATTTATTTGACAGAGAGAGAGATTACAAGTAGGCATAGAGGCAGGCAGAGAGACAGGGAGAGGAGGAAGCAGGCTCCCTGCTGAGCAGAGAGCCCGATGCGGGCCTCGATCCCAGGACGCCGAGATCATGACCCGAGCCGAAAGCAGAGGCTTTAACCCACTGAGCCACCCAGGCGCCCTTTACTGGTGAATTTTATCTTAGCATTCAAAGCCTCAGCAACTTCAAAACAAAGTCCTAGAGTAGAAGGGTATTTTCTCTTACTTGTAAAATATATTACTGTTTTTCAATCCTATTTATAAATACTCAGAGGAAAAGCAAAACCTCCAAGTGGGAAATTTCTCTTTGGCTCTCAATACTGATAAGATAGCAATTTTTAGTAACTCATTTTCTTGTTTTATAGTCTTATTTTGCCAACTCTCCTCTTGTCTCTCTTTTAGTCACTTATCCTCTCATACTTTTAGAAGTACTTTAGTAAACTCAGCAGAGGGCCCAAACCCAAAACAAACCCAAAGAGGTATTCTGCAAAGTCTGTCAAATTTTAATGTCCCCCTTCTCTGTATCCAAATGCAATCAGCACTGTTACACAACAGAATAGCAAGATCCTGTGAAGACGAAATCTTAGGGCCAATGACTGGGGTTAAATTCTGAAATAGTGACTCTCACTATTAAAAAGTTAAAAAGTCTTTGTGTAAGTAAACCTCCATGTTGTTTCAATGGAAGTTTCTTGTTAAAGTATTTTGAAATACAAGTAATAAAGTGAAAGATGATATCAAAAAGGCCCAAGAGAAATCAGGATGTTTCTACTCTGAAAGATTTTTTTAAAAGGATAATAAAATTATTACTCATAAAACCAACCATTAGACCTCTACATTCCATGTTGTTGGCAAAATTAAGTCTCTCAGACATAAAATTCAACATGATGATAATAACAAAAATAGTAAACAAATAATGTCTGCTGCACAACACACTTTTCTAAGCAGGCTATGTGGGCGAACTCATTTAGTCCTCACAGTGATCCTCTGAGGTGGATAATACTACCATTCCCTTTACACAATAAGATGGGGAAACTGAGACACAAAGAGGTTACTGACTTGCCCAAAGGTCCAAGACAGAGATGCCTGGGTGGCTCAGCTAATTAAGAATCCAGCTCTTGGTTTTGGCTCAGGACATGATCTTATGGGTCATGGGACTGAACCCTGAACTGGGCTCCGTGCTCAGCAGAGTCTGCTTGAATATTCTCTCCCTCTGTGCACCCCCTCAAATAAATAAGTAAATCCTAAAAAAAAAAAAAAAAAAAAAAAACCCACAAAAAACATAGAGTATCTATGTAGCTTCATACTCCTAACCACTAGACTACACCACAAATAGTTATCTTGAGAAAAAGAAGGGGATAAGATAGATCAGGAATCCATAGGGACCTTCCGAGATTCTGGAGTGTTTATTTCTTATGCTCAGTGACTGGTCCACGTGTGTCTGTTTTATACTTTGTTAATTTTTTTATTATTTTAAATATATATATGTGTGTATATATATACACTTATAGTTTTAGATCTAATATAGTTAGAGCAATATATATTTAAAATAACAGAGTATATTACAAATATATGTTACATATGCTCCTTTTAATGATATATATCACAATTTAAAATCTAAAGAAATCAGCTATTATAAAAATTTTTACAAGTTGGCACAACTGGCATCCTGACTGGGTTCGAGGTGTAGACAACGAACATTATCATCTTTTAGTGAACACACCTCATGATTTTGGTAATTTGGGGTCACATTCTGAAAGGTACTTGAAGATCTCCTACTCTTCTAAGAAAGAGGCCATGGTCTCCTCACTCAAAAAAAAGACAATTAGACAGAATATCATTAAAATACCTTATGACTTTGTAATTTTAGGGCTGTACAGATTTGAGTGAAACCGCAACTGCTAAGAAAACTTGTCACTCAAATCTAAACACTGTAGCACAAGAATGTGTTAAAGTAAGTAAAATCTTTAAAAAAATTTTTTTTTAAAAGGGCGCCTGGGTGGCTTAGACGATCAGGTGTCTGCCTTCAGCTCAGGTCATGATCCCAGGGTCCTGGGACTGAGTCCCGCATCTGGCTTCCTGCTGCTCAGCGAGGAGCCTATTTCTCCCTCTCTCTCTCGTGCTCTCTTTCTCTGCCAATAAATAAAATCTTTAAAAAAAAAAATTTTTTTAAAGAATGTGTTAAATCAGGAGCACTGATGAAGACTCACTTTAGTGAGCATGTTTCCTATGGGTCCCCCTTCACTCTTTCTAAGGTACATCTCCTGGGGCTGTGATGGGTAGTTCCACAAGTGATCTTGCCACCAGAAGACCCAGGTTCAAGACTTGATTCCTCACTAAAGAAGTAAGAGATCTTGGGTAAGGTGAAAGAACTTTTCTACAAAGTGAACTATACACTGATTTTCTTTCATAACTCAGATTTTAAAGATACTTTTCATTTTAAGCAATACCCTCCACCCCTCCACTGTAGAGGTATTGTTTTCTAAAGGAAACCCCAAGAATCATAGGCCCATTTGGAAATTATTTCATTTTTGTTTTGTTCAGTAACTCAGGACATTCAAATGGTCATACCAGAAAACATCAAGTTCTAGAATGCCAAAAATCAACATTATTTCAACATTAAGAAAAACCTCTGTCCAGGTAGTACTAAATAAGCAAATTTCTAAAATGACCTAGGTACTATTAACTTACAAAAGAAAAAACAAAACAAAAAGCACCAACCAAAAACTTAATTTTTCCTAGCTGTCTGAACCAAAGAACTTTCCTGGTGAACATCCAGGGAAGAGGAAAAAGGAGAAAGAAGACTAAAGATGGCAAATGAGAAAAAGGAAAAGAGGCAGTTTTTTCCTCATACGCATGGTTTTGTAAACTGGATGTATGGTCCCCAAGTTTCAAGGGGGGCCTGCGACGGACAGGTGGGGGAACCACTGACCCCTTAAGCTGGGAAGTACACACCATCTGCCCTTAGGACAAGAAGGCTTGGCCGGTGAGTGAAGAGAGATACTGTGGCACCAAGGAGACCCAACCAGAAAAGTGGCCAATCCAAGAAAAGCATAACGCTTGGGAGTGAGGCGGACACTGCCACTTTTGCCACCTGAACACATAAATGTCAAAATAAGTATAGCAAAATATGATTTTGGATTCATTACCTTTTCACTATCTTTTACCTCGTCCTCTCCTCCACTGTTGGTATACCCCAGTACCGGGTCATCAGTCAGACTGCTTTCCTCCCCTACATTCATTCCCTTGGTGATCTCACTGTAGCTTCTTTCTTTATTTACCATGTTTAGGATGACTCCCCAGTGAAAATCTCCAGCCCCAAACTTCCCCCTGACTGGCAGGCTCATAGATAACTTCACAGATGGCCAATAGGCTTTTCAAACTCAACATTTCTCAAACCCAGTGTGTTATCCTTCCCCCAAAACCTGCTTTGCCCTGCCCCTCCCCATTGTGTTGCCTCCCATCTTACTATGAAGTATTGTCAGCCAACCACCAGCTGCTTAGGCCAACAACCTTAGAGTCATCCTGCAAGCTCCTACCACACTTCCAATTAATTCAACAGCAAATTCTGGAGTCGCTATCTTCAAAACACATCACATTCCCAACCACACACAAACTCAACAACATCTCTAGCCTAGATTACTACAAAGACTGTCCCCCAAATATTTCTGCTTGCTTTCTCACATCATTCAAATAAGAGGCCTTCAGAGAAGCCTCCTCTGACCATGCTATGTAAAACCTCACCTTGGGACACCCTATCTCCTTTCCCTACGTCATTATCTTCATTGCCCTCAGCGTTTCCTGGTGCATTGAATCCTTTGTCTTCTGCAGTAGTTGTCAAACCCTTCCAATCCTCAGGAAGGCTTTTTGAGAGACAGATGTTTGGAGCTCACCCTCTGAGTTTCAGATTCACTAAGTTCAGGTGGGGCCCGAGAGTCTGTACTTCTAACAACCCCCAGATAGTGCTGATACTATGGGCCTGGGGATCACACCTTAAAAGACCTTAGAGTATAAAAGCTCCTCAAGAGCAGGGCTGTCCTTTTTTTTAAAGAAATTTATTAATTCACAAGCTTTATACAGCTTACTAAAACAAAACAAAAACAGTGAAAACAAGACACTTTCAAGGTCCATGCCCTTCCGACTTTCCAAATCGAAGAGCTCTGAACGTTGTGGGAAGAACAAGACAAACTGGAAGAATACAAAATTATGAATGGAGCCACAACATCTCATGAAAGAGATCACCACCATATCCCTGGCACATGGGAGAGCACCTGCCTGTCACACATGGATGATGCTCAATGACTTGAATGAACAAATGGATGATTCATTATGGAATAAACTCGATTGAATGTATCAGGCATTTCCATGGGCATCAGATTCTAAACAATTTATACAGAAATATTCTTAAAAACAAAGTGTAGTATAAATACACACGTACATTTTTTTTTTTTTTTAAGATTTTATTTATTTATTTGACACAGAGAGAGAGATTACAAGTAGGCAGAGAGGCAGGCAGAGAGACAAGGAGAGGAGGAAGCAGGCTCCCTGCTGAGCAGAGAGCCCGATGCGGGCCTCGATCCCAGGACGCTGAGATCATGACCTGAGCCGAAGGCAGAGGCTTTAACCCACTGAGCCACCCAGGCGCCCCACACGTACATTATTTTTAAATAGGCTACTCGTCAAGTTGGAAATCTGTGTATTACCAATCAGTATGAAATGCACTGATAATCAAGGCAGTGTAATACACGTTCAATGATCACTAGTTCACAACGGAATACTCAGTTTATTTAAACTCACATCCCAAAATGATTGACTAAAATATCTGATTGCATTCCCATCACCTATGGTTTTCTAGACTTTTTTTTTTTTATTTCCCTATTATGTCATCGCTCTTCTTTACTAACATAAATTCTTTTCCTACAGCAGCTAGACTGTGCCACAGTTCCTGGCTCCAAAATCTGTGTACAAATTTAAAAACTATGTCTGTTTCCTTCCTGTCCAGCCAGTCTGTTTCTAGACACCTGCAGCTTAATCTGATGTTTATAAACCCAAGAAAAAAAGAAAGGTCCTAGAGAGACAGCCAGGAATTGGGCAAAGAATGTATTTGAAGCAGAAGAAGGAATATAACAAATAGAAAGGAAAGGAAAAACATATCACAACAGGAGGAACAAAGTATGTTTTCATCTGCATGAGGAACAGGGGCCATGCTTTAGTCTAAGTTGTGGGTGGACATGAAGAATGTTCCATCAGAGAGGTGGGGAAGGGGACAGACCATGATTCAAAGTCTCCTCTCTGGTTCCTCTCCCTCAATCTCAGATCACCGGCCCCCTTTTTAGCTTGAGTCTCATGTGGTTTGCCAAGTACAAAGCAGAGAACTCCTCACTGCACAAAACATATCCTAAAACTTCTTAGAGCAACACTTGGCTCTGGTTTCTGCTTGCCTGACTCGGACCCCATTCTTCATTCTTGCCACGGGGCTGAGAGCTGACGGTGGGCACTTCTGAGCACATGAAGCTGGGAAACAGCACAGGGACCCTCAGACCTTGGGGCCAAATCCTAGAAATGATTTGGCAACTCAATCAGATTATCCGTTGTCCTGTTAACTTTATATTTCCAAAAACACACATTAGAACAAGCCAACGATCAAAAAGCACAATAGAGCAAAAGCTTTCCATTCCATTGGCAGACATGTGAAAAGCAATTATAATTATTTCTTAAGTATCCACATGTGTCTCTTGGCTGACTATTCATGGTGAATTTTTACGTCTCTGCTGGCTAAGAGCCAGCACACACCAGAGTAGAACTCAACCACTTCCCAGCAACTGTGCATTCAGGAAATAATAAAGCCAGTTGAAAAAAGAAATGCAAGTCAAACAATTAGCCAAGTCTGCTGTTGATTTTAGCTTCTGAATTTCCTTAGGAATCACGATGTCATTGCCTAGGCTAAAACTAACCCATCCAAGTCTCCATATAACTCACAGAAAAAAATTCCAATGTACTTACCACAGCACCAATGGTTTTTCATGATCTCATGCCTTTACTCTGGCTCTTAAGTCACTCCTCTTTGTATCCTGTATTTCAGGAATACTATACTACTCAATTCCCCCAAACATGCTGGGTTGATCATTACTAACACTAGTGATTCATGGTGCCACAAATGGGCTTTGGTGTTGGGACAGACCTAGGCACCAAAGGTTGGCGCCCTCCCTGAATAACAAAGTTACCTTGGGCAAGTTTCTTAAACTCTGAATCTTAGCTGCACTGTCACTAAAATAAGAATAAGGACACCTACCTTGGAGGAGCACTGAGAGAACTGAAGTGAGATAATGTTTCTCAAGCTCTTAGCAGAGTCCCTGGACCACAGCAGGCCTCATCTTCCGTACTCATCCCTATCCCTGCTCCTGCTCATCTTCCAAAACCTGCCCTCAAAGTCGTTTTTTTCGGTGCAGCCTCCTCTGCCTTTATACCCTCCATTTTGTTCTCAGCCAGACAAAAATCACTTTTTCCTTTGGTATTCAAAACTATGCCATGCACATACATCAACTATTAGTTTTGTTTTAATAATGCAGCACATTTCTTTCCCATCTTCACTAATCAGCAGGAGATTCATAAAGGCACATATGGTGCCTAAATTATCTTTGAACTCCAAATACTTAAATTAAGAAGTGCTACAAAGTAAGTACTCTGTACATGTAGGACAAATCAACAAATATAGAGATCGAAGGGGAAATTCACACAATGGGTTCTCTGAGTTAAAGATGATTTTTACATAGTAAAATCAGTATCCTTCATTACTGTAGATATTTAAAATTGAGATATACAGTGCTATTTTACCAGGACAAAGATTTATCATGAACTGACTGCATCCTAAACACAGTAGTTACAAAAAAGAATAAAAATTCCCTCGAGCAGTAATAAATAAATCTTAAAAAAAAAAAAAAAAGGAAAGAAAAAGAAATTCCCTTGAGCTTTACAGGGTGGCTAGGGATGCTAGGTGCACAGTTCCAGGGGGCTCCTCGGTTAACAGATCTCCTCACTCACTCTATAACATCTGCTTGATTTAAGGAAGGACATTCAAAGTCCTGAGTCAAATGGCTTCCCAGGGGAATTCTACCAGACATTTAAAGAAGAGTTAATACCTATTCTTCTCAAACTGTTCCAAAAAATAGAAATGGAAGGAAAACTTCCAAATTCCTTCCACAAGGCATTACACCTTGATTCCAAAATCAGACAAAGATTCCAGTAAAAAGGAGAATTACAGGCCAATATTCCTGATGAAGATGGATGCAAAAATTCTCAACAAGATACAAGCAAATCAAATCCAACAGTATCCAACAAATCAAATCCAACCCTAAAAGAATCATACCGCAATCAAGTGGGATTTATTCCTGGGCTGAAGGGGTGGTTCAATAATCACAAATCAATCAGTGTGATACAATACATAAATAAAAGAAAGGATAAGAACCATATGATCCTCTTCATAGATGCAGAAAAAGCATTTGACAGAATATAGCATACTTTCCTGATAAAAACCCTCCACAAAGTAGGGATAGATGGAATATACCTCAACATCATAAACCTCAATATACCTCAACAACATTGAGGTGAATATCATCCTCAGTGGGGAAAACCTGAGAGCTTTTCCTCTATGGTCAGCGATATGAGAGGGATGCCCGCTCTCACTATTACTATTTTACATAGTACTGGAAGTCTGACCTCAGCAATCTCAACAAAAAGAAATAAAAAGCATCCAAATTGGCAAAGAAGAAGTCAAACTTTCACTATTTGCAGATATGATACTTTATGTAGAAAACCCAAAAGACTCCACCAAAAATCTGCTAGAACTAATATATGAATTCAGCAAAGCTGGATATAAAATCAACATACAGGAATCTGTTGCATTTCTATACACCGATAATGAAGCAGCAGAAAAAGAAATCAAGGAATCAATGCCGGAATCTATCCCATTTACAATTGCACCAAAAACCATAAGATACCTAGGAATAAACTTAAACAAAGAGGTTAAAAGATCTGTACTCTGAAAACTACAGAACACTTATGAAAGAAATTGAAGAGGACACAAAGAAATGGAAAAACATTCCATGCTCATGGGCTGGAAGAACACTGATAAAATGTCTATGCTACGCAAAGCAATCTACAGATTTTATGGCATCCCTACCAAAATACCACAAGCATTTTTCACAGAGCTAGAACAAATAATGCTAAAATTTGTATGGTACCATAATAGACCCTGAATAGCCAAAGAAATCCTGAAAAACAAAGTTGGAGGAATCACGATTCCAGACTTCAAGCTGTATTACAAAGCTGTAATCATCAAGACAGTATGGTACTGTCACAAAAACAGACATGTAGATCAATGGAACAGAATAGAAAACCCAGAAATGAACCCACAACTCTATGGTCAATCTTTGACAATGTAAGAAAGAATATCCAATGGAAAAAAGATAGTTTCTTCAAACAAATGGTGTTGGGAAAACTGAATAGCAACATGCAGAAGAATGAAACTGGACCACTTTCTTATACCATACACAAAAATAAATTTAAAATGGATGAAAGACCTGAATGTGAGACAGGAAACCGTCAAAATCCTAGAGGAGAACATAGGCGGCAACCCCTTTGATCTCGGCCAGAGCAACATCTTACTAAACATGTTGCCGGAAGCAAGGGAAACAAAAGCAAAAAAGAAATATTTATCAAGATAAAAAACAAAAACAAAAACAAAAAACTTCCATACAGTGAAGAAATCAATAAAACTAAAAGGCAGCCTACGGAATGAAGGAAGATATTTTCAAAGGACATATCTGATAAAGGGTAAGTATCCAAAATCTATAAAGAACTTATCAAACTCAACACCCAAAAAATGTATAATCCAGTCAAGAAATGGGCAGAAGACATGAACAAGCATTTTTCTAAAGAACGCATACACAAATGGCCAACAGACACATGAAAAGATGCTCTACATCACTCATCATCAGAGAAATACAAATTAAAACCACAATGAGATACCACTGCACACCTGTCAGAATGGCTGAAATTAACACAAAAAACAACACGTATTGTCAAGGATGTGGAGAAAGGGAAACACTCTTACACTGTTGGTGGAAATGCAAACTGGTACTTCCACTCTGGAAAACAGTATGGAGGTTCCTCAAAAAGTTAAAAATAGAACTACTCTTGGGGCACCTGGATGGCACAGTCAGTTGAATGAATGACTCTTGGTTTCAGTTTGGGTGATGAAATCAAGCCCCATATCAGACTCCACCCTCAGCATGGAGTCTGCTTAAAGATTCTCTCTCCCTCTGCCTCCTCCCCCCAACTCTGCTCTCATGTACACACACATACTCCCTCTCTCTCTCTCTCTCCCTCAAATAAATTTTCTTAAAAAGTAGAACTACCCTACAATCCAGCAATTGCACTACTAGGTATTTACCTAAAGGATACAAAAATACAGATTTGAAGGAGTACATGCACCATGATGTTTATAGCAGCATTATCAACAATAGCTAAACTATGGAAAGAGCCCAGTGCCCATCAACTGATGAATGGATAAAGATGATATGCTGTACATATGTGTGTGTATACACACACACACTGGAATATTACTCAGCCATCAAAAAGAATGAAATCTTGCCACTTGTAATGATGTGGATGGAGCTAGTGGATGGAGCTAGTGTATTATACTAAATGAAATAAGTCAGAGAAAGAAAAATACCATATGATTTCACACATATGTGGAATTTAAGAAACAGAACAGATACATATGGGATGAGGGAAAGAGGGAGAAAAAAGAGGGAACAAACCATAAGAAACTCTTAAAGACAGAAAACAAACTGCAGGTTGATGGAGGGAGGTGGAGGGAGTGGGCTGAATGGGTGATAGGTATTAAGGAGGGCACCTGTTATGATGTGCACTGGGTGCTGTATGTAAGTGATGAATCACTGAATTCTACACCCGAAACCAATACTACACTGTATGTTAACTAATTAGAATTTAAATAAAAAATTAAAGAAATAAAATTTTTTAAAAATTTTAAAGGAAATAAAAAAGGAAGGACTTTCAAAATAAAAGCAGGGAGAGAAATAATAACCATCTCTTTAAGTCTGAGAAAGTCAAAGGACTGCTCCATTAGAAGTCACCTTTACAAGTTACAGTGCTAAACATACATATAGCGGTCTACCTACATAAAGAATTACTCCTAGGGGCACCTGGGTGGCTCAGTGGATTAAGCCACTGCCTTCAGCTCAGGTCATGATCCCAGGGACCTGGGATCGAGCCCCACGTCAGGCTCCCCACTCAGTGGGAACTTGCTTCTCCCTCTCCCTCTGCTGCTCTGCCTGCTTGTGCTCTCTCTCTGTCAAGTAAATAAAATCTTAAAAAAAAAAAATTCTACTCCTAGAGTGATGAAAAACCGTATACTTTCTTCTAGATTGACACAGTCCAGTATAGTAGGTACTTGCTACATGTGGCAATTTACATTAACCAAAATTAAATTAAAAATTCAATTCCTCAGTAGCACTAGTTATATTTCATGTGTTCGGTAGCAACATGGAGCTAGTGTTCCAGACTAAACAACACAGACACAGAACATCTCAATCATCATAGGACATTCTATTGAACTGTGCTGCATCTAGAGAATTAAAATGAAAATCTTTTTTTAAAAAATCTGACTATGCCTTTCTGTTCATGTAATCTATTATTAACTGGGTTATTGGTTGTTACCAAAAAAGAACTGGTCACCATTATCCTTTACATAAGAAAGGGGAAGAGGAAGCTGGAAGAAAAAAAAGACCCTTCATGTTTTAAACATCTGTTAATCTTGGTTTACAAACATGGAAATAGCCCAATCCAGTATTAGATTTTTCTTGATTAAAGAAGAGTTGTTTAAATTTTAAAAAGCAGTCCTCTATTCATGCTCTCTATTGCTTTTTTGTTTTTGTTTTTGTTTGAAGTCAGTTATTTTCTTAGGAAAAGTGAAGAGCTAGCGGTGGTTATACTTCAAGAGCTTCTCCTAAAACGATTCTATTTTTTTCGGTGGTAAACATCCCTGGAAGTTTTAAGTTTGAACTCTCTACAAGTTCAGTCATTGCCATAGCAAGGAATAGAAAGCTTTCAAAAAGTGTCCTATAAAATTAACTGATTCTCAGTCTTTATTCATAAAAATGTCTGTGCCTGTAATACATTTGAATATTGAGAAGATTGCTCTTTATAAGGAGTCTTTAATGAACGAACCAGTCCTTTATGAATCTGAAACACTGAAGAATTCTGTCTGCAATTTACCCCTTGTGAGGCAAATTTACTGTCATCTACCAATTCTTAAGGGAGACAAATATTTAGATGTTCAGATAGTGTATAGGAATTGTCCATGCCAAGAAGAGAGAGAGAAACTCTTGCCTGTCTTCAGAAAAGAATACGGCAGAGTCAGAGTTTCTCAAAATACGTCTTGGATCAACTACGTTAGAATCCAGGTTTATTAAATCATAATCCTACAGTTGGGGCTGGGAACTCAGTATCTGACAAGTGAGCAAGAGATTGGTATATACATTCCAGTTTGACAACCATTGTCACAGTGCCAACGCCAAGGGCCAAGGGAAAAGGACCCTGTACTATATATCCCTAACAGTATTACTGAGCTGGACAGGAGCAGAGCCTGGTATTTCAGACAACTGCAAAGGTTTAAACTAGTCCCATGATCCCATTCTAGTGAATCTTATATATTATATGTATGTATGTGTGCGTGTGTATGTATAAATGTATGTATATACATACATTATATATCATAGTATAATTACATATATAATATATATTGCATTACATATAAATATAATTAAATATAGGATGTAATTGTTCTATATAAATTCTATATTAAAATAGTGATAACACTAATATACATTAATGTGATATATAAATACTAAAATCATAACATAATTATATTCTATACTAATCATATAGATCACATATTAATTATATTTTAGATATATTATACATAAGACATGCTATACTTATATACACAACATATATAAACATATACATGTATATAAAACATAAAAATATTTTTCCAAGGATATTAGTACAATTAGGGCATAATCAATATCCAATTTGCTGCATGAGGGAGCTATAAGAAACACAGCAGAAAATCAGCAAAAAAGCTTATTTAAGTCATTGTTGTACCTACTAAACAATTGAGAAAAGCATTCCAAATATGAGCTCTTGCAGTTACACAACATTTGGAAAACCAAGCGATCCAAACGTATTCCCAGGGAAAGCTTACCCTCCCCTCCACTGTTCAATGAGCCACTATAACTAACCCTCAACCTTCAACCCCTTCTTCATAGTACCAATTGGCCAGGAAGTGGGGCCATGTCTTGTTTTGTTAATCCTGTATTATTCTTGGATTACTTTAGCTAGTAAATTAAACCTTGCTGAGTGGATGGACGCACGCATGCATCAATGATGAGAACAGTAAATGGCACCTGATACTCTGAAGGACACTGAACAACTTTCAGAATCACTTCTCCTTTCCATTAGGAAGTGTGAAATAGAAGTAAGAACTGTCATTGCTGTGGTCAAACTCACACCTTTTGCCATTTACTAAATGCCTCTGAGACACTGAGCAGATCCTGTGCTCTCTCTGGGGCTCTATTTCCCATCTAAAAACAGACGGGTGAGACAAGATGATTTTCCGTCTTTGAAATTCTATAATTTGTCTTAGGAGTAAAGAGTTGCCTATCCTAGCTATAGCTTCCAGATTTGCATAATAAAATAAATTCTCCTTTCAGCTAAATTTTTTTGAATAAAATTTATCTTGATGTAATTTGCCTTGGTGATTTTTTAAAATTAGTTTAGCTTAACTCTGTGAAGCAAACGTGACAAGTTCAAAAATAAAAAATGATTTTGTAAACATCTTCACTATTAATCACAGTGAAGAAAATGTAAAAAGTTTAAAGAAACCTTAAAACCAGTAAGTTGAGAATCTCATATGCTGAAATGACTCATTCCATATAAACCAGTAATTTTTCATATATGTAAAAATAACAACACTGCGTTCATAAAAATTTGACATGTATTCTAGGCCATGCTTTCAGAAGCACATTTAACATGTTAGTACACAGGTATATAAAAATTATCATCAACAGGGCGCCTGGGTGGCTCAGTGGGTTAAAGCCTCTGCCTTCGGCTCAGGTCATGATCTCAGGGTCCTGGGATCGAGCCCCGCATCAGGCTCTCAGCTCAGCAGGGAGCCTGCTTCTCTCTCTCCCTCTGCCTGCCTCTCTGCCTGCCTGTGATCTCTCTCTCTCTCTCTCTGTCAAATAAATAAATAAATAATGAGAATGAGTATGTGCATCTCTGATTGCTTTTGACTAGGCTATTTTACAACTCTAGGAACAGTCCTTAAAATAGGGAAAACTGATAGTAGTGCAAAGGTTTTCTTTTCATAGCAATGCAAATGATTCCTGTTCAGGATAATGCAAACTAATTTTGTCTGATTGAGAATATAAATTTCTGAAAGTCTAAATTCTCATTTGTGCTGGGTTTAACATTTTATTCATTCCTTCATTAATTAGTTAAATAAAATATTTGCATTATGTCACTTTGTGTTTCTATTTACCATGATTTTACCTTTGTGAATATTATACTTTAACACATGAAAAATGGTCTCTAGAGTCTATAGTTATATTTTTGTGGGAATAAATAACCAAATGTACATATCTCATGACTATCTGACATTTTAACTATATGATTACTAGAAAAATAAAGTCAAGTATTATTTCAGGTTTCCTTTCTAGGTTTCAAGTTGATAGAAATTAAACTACAAAAATCAACTCTTTGAACATTTTTACTAACTCAGCCAACGGACCAAAGCAATTGACCAGGATGGGCTAAAGAAAAACTCCCAAACTTTTCCAGGAAAGTTGATATTATTCTCAACATTTTTAATTATTTTCTAAAGCGAGAGGATCCCCATCCTCCATTCCAAGCTTCAGATTTGTTGCTGGATGTCTCTCTCCAAGTGCCCCTCCTAACTTTAAGCTAAGGTTCGAAATGAACCAACCATGTCCTCACGCCCACCCACCCCCAACCACTCCTGTTAAACTTTTCCTTTCTGCCTTGTTTCTTGCACCTCCCTCTTAACCATCCCATCCCTAAGTACGCAGGTCGGATCCTTTCTACAGCCCCAATACCAGTCACTGCGCCTGGACTCAGGAACTCTACCCCCATCCCGCTCCAGTAGGCTCTCCCGTCATTTGTCCCATGGTTTTTGTCAATTCCGTTCCAACAGATTTTCCTGTCTCCAAACTTTCCACCCCAAATCTGTGGTCCTCGCTGGTGAGAGAGCCAGAAAGATCGATTAGACGAGAAATGCAACGTTGACTTTGGCATAGCCTAGTTTTCTGCAATAGGACAAAAGATCTTCAACATGATAACAAAGACCCTCTATGATCTGGTCTTGCTTTCTTCTGCAGCCTCACTTCCCATCCCATGAATCCCATTTTCCCTGCATTGTCCTTTTTCTTGCTTCTTATTCTCTCAGCCTTGAAATTTTCTTGTTCCTCCCCTCCATCCCCACCTCGACCACCTCCACCTTCCTGGCTACCTTTTTTAAAACACAGTTCAAAGCATGATCACTTTCACTTCCTTAAAACAGCCCATGTAGACCCTCCTCTATTTCAAACTTCAAACAGCATTTACTCCCTTCTGTTATTGTGCTAAAAAAATAATCTGTAATGGCCTGCTTAGGCACGGGGCCCTTGTGGAGCTCCAAGTTCCTTGAGGTCACATTTCAAAACCTCTTACAGGACATAAATTGGTGCTTCCCTCAGGATCTAAAGGATGGTTCTCATTACGTCCCCATTTAATGGTCTGGCTCCTCCACAAACCAGAAGGATCCTGAGGACGACAGCAGACTACAAGCCATTTCCCCAGTTGCCCATGAACTAGCAGTACCCATGCTCCATGTTGTATCTTTAATATCACCTAAGGTACATGACACTGGGCCTCAGGTTGAACAAAAGAGTTTTTTCCTATCCCTATCAGAGAAGAGAATCAGACGATTTCCATTCACCTGTAACGTACAAAAGTACACATACAGTTTTGCCCTTGGGGCCATGTTAACTCTCTCTCTCTCTCTCTCTGTCACAACATAATCTGCAGTGTCCTGAGGTCTGGAGATCCTGTGAGAGTGTCACACTGATCCACTGTAGCATGCTAATCGAGACAATGTGCAAGAATTAGCCAACACGTGGGAAGTCTTGTTTAGATACATGGGCTCCAGAAGATGGGATATAACCTTACTAAAAAAGAAAAAACTATTACAGATTTTCAACATCCATTCCATATGTTTGAGGTTGGCTCAACTAAATACGTAAGCACAGAAAATACATTTAAATAAGGCAAAGATTGTATGGCTACATCTGTTTTTGACTCCTGCCTAGACATTCTAAATCAAAATTCAGGAAGAAAAATTATCTACGTATGTATCTCTTAATATGCAAAATGCTCCTAGTGTAAAGTCCTTCGTGTGTCATTACTAAGTAACTCCTGGAAACAAGTAGTAAACTGAAAATGGTATCCTAGAATCTTCCCCAATAACATGCGCACCATCAGAGGGACACAGATGTAGCAGAGTGAGATACAAAGAATTTTCATAACTATTACTCAGATTTTTCTCTCAGTCCTCATGTTTTGTACTTTCTTTCGCCAATCTTTCTAGTCACATATTAGATGAAAAATTTACTCATGTTGTTGGTACCAAATCAACCTATTGTCTCCAGTTTCACTTACTCCCCTCAATTATTCCTAACATACCGTGTTAACATAGTTAATTGCTAAAATTGTATCAATTTGTGCTATAAATATAAATTAAAATATATATGCATTTGATGACTATAAACATGGCTTGATTTTATGACACGAGGACCCAGATTTTTCAATACATTAAGTGGTATGATGTAGAACATGAAAGATCAAGAATCACTACCCAAGAGCATCTGTCATATTAAGGGGGAAATTAATAGGCAGGAGAGGAACAGGCCTTCAGTCACATCCTTTGGTAAGGTGGAAATGACTCTATGTAATTAATTCTGCAAAAAGAACAAAACATATTTATTAAAAAAAAAAAAAGCCCGAAGAACTAAGAATGAATAAGAATCTGGTGCCTCCTACTATGAGTAATGCTATTTTAGTAAATGAATATATTTGTATCATGATAGATGCTTCCAAAATAATGATAAACAAACATGCTCTACACAGAGTTTTTTCTCCCAGTGAACTGTTTCCCTGGGACGTGATGCTTCCAAATCTGTCATCACTCTCAGGGCGCCAAGTCACCACTCAATGTGCTGCAATTGAAATTTACCAAGCAAGGTAATGGTAAATGGAGGCTTAACCTGCTCAGAAATTCTTGGATGGTCATTTTGTTTAGCTTAAAATGTGCTATATTGTTCTGTATAACGCATTCTTTAATTAAAAATAAACTCACTGAGGAACAGTTGGTTAAACACCTGCCTTTGGCTCAGGTCATGATCTCAGGGTCCTGGGATCAAGCCCTACATGGGGGATGGTCCCCTGCTCAGTGGGGAGTCTGCTTCCTCCTCCCTCTACCCCTCCCCTGCTGTGCTCATAAGTTCGCTCTCTCAAATAAATTAAATCTTAAAAAAAACAAAAACAAACTAACAAATGAAAAAACAAAAAACAAAAACAGAAAAAAAAAACTCATTGAACCTTTCTGGGAGACTCCCTAAACCCCAAAACTAATGTTATCAAGTATCAATGACTTCACTTGTTTCCTCTGCTGAAAGATAAGAAAGAAACTCTAGACTACACTCCATCAGCACACTGGGGTGTTTACAAAAGGATTCGCTCAAAAAATCAAGTTAGCACTAACAGGATTCGTCTTTACCTTTTGATATAAGAATGGCTTCATAATTACCAGAGTATATGGTTTGTAGTGTGGCTTTAAAGAAAGTCTTAAAAAAATTTTATTTTAGAATAGCTTTTGATTCACAGAAAAGTTGCAAAGATGGCACAGAGTCAAACACCACCCCCAACCCTCCACAAACACACTTTCCCATCATTAACGTCTTACACAGTATGGTACATTCACTAAATTACTGAGCCAATATCGATACATTATTAATAACTACAGCCAATATATTATGCAGATATACTTAGTTGTTTTTTTAATGTGTTTTTTCTGTTCCAGGATTCTTTCCAGGATACCACTATACATTTAGTTGTTGTATCTACTTAAATTCTTCTTGGCTATGACAGTTTTTCTGAATTTCCTTTTGACTATGACAGTTTTGGAACTAGTCATATATTTGTAGAATATCCCTCCATTGTCATTTGTCTGATGTTTATCTCATGATTAGACAGGAGTTAAAGATTTTGAGGAGGAAGATCCCATAGGTAAATGTATTCTCACCACATCGTATTATGGGTATATACCATCAGCATGACATTGTTGCTGATGTTAAATTAACCTTGATCATCTGGCTGGGGCAGTTTCCAAGGCTCCTCTACTATGAAGTTACTCTTTCCTCTACTTCCCATACTATATGCTTTGGAAGGAATCACTTAGTGCAGCCCACACTTAAGCAGAAGGGAATTATCTTCTACGTCCTTGAAACAGAAGTATCTATGTAAATTATTTGGAATCCTTTTACATTAGGAGATTCATCTATTCAGCCAATTTATTTAATCAATCATTTCAATCAGTATGGAGTCATGAATATTTATCATATGCTTTAGGTTATAATCCAACACCATGTTGTTTTGTTTCTCAGATTGTTCCAGTTTTAGCCATTAGCATTCTTTTGGTTGATTCCATTGTCCAACTGTCCTTTCCTAAGTATCACTGTGTACATGTGTGGGGAGAGGGCTGTCTATGCAAGTACTTAACTTAGGGTACTAAAAGACACTCTAGGCTTGTCTTGTATATTCCTTGCCCCAGTCCTAGAATAAACACTTCTCTAAGGAATCCCCCTTCCTTTATTGGAGATGGTATCAGAAACCAGCCTCAACTGGTGGGGTGTTGTTGCTTCTAGGCCCTCTCAGTAGACACAGCAAGGAAGTATCTGTGTGTATGCTAACCCTGAACTATATACATAATAATAAATACTTCCATATGTATCTATATGTATCCATATTAAGCCTTTTTTATTTCTATGTCATTAACCAAACTGAAAATATCCTCTCCCCCAACTGACCACACCCAGGTAAGTAGACTCCATTTTGGAACAGATGGTACTTTGGATGTTACAATGCAGAGTTCATGGAGTCCTTTTCCATGTGTGACTCTCTTTTAAAGATATCTTTTATTTACTTATTTATTTGAGAACCAGAGAGAGGGAGGGAGGGAGAGGGAGAGCACGCACGAGCAGGGGACAGGAGCAAGAGAGATGAGCAGAGGGAGAAACAGGCTCCCCGCTGAGCAGGGAGCCCCACTTGGGGCTCAATTCCAGGACCTAAGATCGTGACCTGAGCCAAAGGGAGACACTTAACTCAGTGAGCCACTCAGGGACCCCAACTCTGTGAGCCTTTCTGACTGACTCATGACTGGAATGATTTGACAGACTTCAGTGTACACTTCATTTTCAGTCACCTTCCTGGTCCTAACACAGGGCTTGACATATGGTAACATTCAATGAGTATTTGTTGAATGAATGTACGAAGCAATTCAGACATAAATGACATCTGTTATCTTCCTCTTTCCTTTCAGAGCACGCTTTCCTTCTTGCTTTGTAGAAATCATGAAAACTGCCTCAACTTTAGGCTCTCCTTCCTACAAACGTACATGCACTCTATGCATCTGTATCACCTACTCCCCACTCAGCAGAAAAGAGTCCATCTTCAGCCGACATTAACAGGCCCGTGAACGAGTTAGATTCTCTCTTCCTGCCTCTCCAGGTACCTAATCCCACCAATCCTTTCCCTGAGCCATCCTGCATCTTTGAACCTCTCTATATCCACCTCCTTTTCCTCAGCAAAAACATTTGAGGCTCTCCCTATCTTTTACCATTGTAGATTTTTTTCTCCAAACCACTTTCTAGCTATTTTTCTCTTTTTCTATTTCTCTTAGTGGCCCAGCACCTTGAAAATATCATCTAAATTAAATTTTTCCATGTCTGGGGCACCTGGGTGGCTCAGGAGACCAACTCTTGGATTTGGGTCATGATCTCAGGGTCCTGAGATGGAGGCCCACCCCAGGCTCTGCACTGAGCTCAGAGTCTGCTAGAGGGCCTCTTTCTCCTTCTCCCTCTCCCTGTGCCTCTCCCCCGCCACATGCATGCTCTCTCTAAAATAAACAAATAAAATCTTTAAAAAATTTTTTTTCCATGTCCTCACCTCCCATCTACTTCTCCACCCACCATTATCTGGCTTCTATCACTAATGAAATATAACTTCTTCCTAACTAGTTAATTCCAATGAATTCTTCTCCACAATTTATTTTAATTGATCTAACATATTATTCTAAGCCAACAGAAAAATCGTGTACATTATTCAACTAAACCTGTTGACAGTGTGTAGAGTAACTTAAAAAATATACACAATCTGCTTATTTACATGCAAACTACCATTCATATAACTGAATCCGAAAGTATTCAAGAATTACATTTCGAATCACTTAAACCAAAGAGTTTAGAAGAAAATGCTGATTAAATTTGTTGCTGTCTGAATGTGGGAAGGCTATTTTAAAAAATTTTAAATAGAAGGATAATATCTAAATGTAAAATGATAAAAAAAATTGCATGTCAAATATACATAAATGTATAAGGCAACCAACACATAAGAAATGCTTTATCATCACATAAAATAATCAAATATTAATATTTAAAATGTTAATGAGAAGATAATTCACAAGAGAGAAAATACAAATGGCTAATAAAATGCTCAGCTTCATAAGTAAAGAAAAAGTGAAATAAATGAACTATTCTTTTTTCACCTATTCTGTTAGTAAGTAATTCAAAGATATCTCCCAGTTCTAGTTAAATGTGAATTAAGACCAGCAATATACTAACAGTTTGTAGAAAGGGGCAGAAATATATATGATTTTTATTTCCCATTCTATTCATTTCTGGATTTCTAAAGCTACATTAAATAGAACAAAAGACATTTAACAATCAGAAGGAAAACATTAAGTGCCATCTATTAACAAAATAATCAGGAGACATAAAATCGTAAGTTCAGGGCGCCTGGGTGGTTCAGTGGGTTAAAGCCTCTGCCTTAGGCTCAGTTCATGATCTCGGGGTCCTGGGATCGAGCCCCACATCAGGCTCTCTGCTCAGCAGTAAACCTGCTTCCTCCTCTCTCTGCCTGCCTCTCTGCCTACTTGTAATCTCTCTGTGTCAAATAAATAAATAAATAAATAAATAACATCTTTTTTAAAAAATCGTAAGTTCAGGCACTATAAAATAGTGAAGTGGGCTGAAATATCTATCAAGATTGTTCAGTGCCAAAAAGGCCCTCTCGAAACACTTCTACCAACTTATTCACACCCATTTTTAATGGAAAAAAGACTTCATTTAGTTGAAAATTAAGCTATGAAAAGCAAACACTTTCAGGATAAATAGTTCACACTAAGACATAAATGACAGACTGCTTCTAGAAAGGAGGCTTTAATGAGAGAGACAGAAGGCAATGCAGTAGGTACCCCCAAAAAAGACAAAGAGAACACTCTGTAAGGGGGGAAACGGATGGTAGAGTTGAGGCCCAGGACACCGAAGACCGGCTTTGCCCAATACCTAAAACTGTGTTTTGTGTACAGACTCTTCAAAAGGCCCTTGTCCAGAATATTATGCCACAGCTCTTGCCTAAAAGGAAGCAGCTGTGGACACAGATGTGGTCTTGCTCTGTTATTCAACCCCCAACTGGATAAAAGCAGGTTAATAGAGCCTTAATGGTGGCAGATTAGATATTTGGCTGTTTGTTAGATGTAATTGAATCTGTGTTTTGGAGAACAGCTCTTGATGACGCACAATGTCCCAAATCCAACATAAGAAGGGCAGTTTAAGATCTGGTGACTGAATGCATGTGTACGAACATGAAATGAATGGAAACACCAGATATTACGAGAAGAAGATATATATAAATTATGATGAGGTTTTATGTTTTGATTTGGAGACCTAATTCCTTATTCTCAAAGAATGACCTCTTCAAAAAATAAAATAATAAAATAAATGTACTCATTACCAGATTTGGGATGCTTAAGAAAAACAAGTGTTGGGGTAAAAGATTAAAAAAAAAATTCAAGATTTTTTTTTACTTTTGTTAACAATTCCATGGCTAACTATTTTAAATTATTCATGTTGACAAAAGAATCAGGAGGCCAATGATCCCAACGAGTTTTTTATGTGGCCAAGACAGGAATCAATCCCAGGGAGCCCAAATGCAAAACTCCTACCATATCTTTACTGCCGAATCTCTGTCTGCTTCCTAGTTATTCCCCAAATTCCAAACCGGCTGCTCTAACCTCTTTTCTGTCTAAACAGGTTCCTTTTACATGAACAGTAGGGCATGAAATGTAAAAAGCTCTAGGAATGCATTTTTCTGATCTGTTTACCTAATTCATTCTGTCAGTATTCATTGAGCATCTATTATCTGCCAGACACTACTTTTAAATGCTTGGGGAACGTCAGTAAAAGAAACAGCAACAACCACAAAAGGTGCTCCATCACTGTGGAGCTGAAATGCTAGAGAAGACAGAGAGGAAATAAGGAACCAGCAAATAAATTCTATCATGTACCAGAAGGAAGAGAAAGATAGTAAGGATCAGTAGTACAGGGGGCAAGGCTTCAATGTGAAGTGGAGGCTGGGGGCTGTCAGGCAAAACCCAAACGGAAAGGCAACATCAGCTTTAAGACTTGAAGACACAGGTGCAAAGGAAATGAGCTCTGAGGATATTCAATGAGAAAGTGCTCCAGACTGAGAGAAGGGCCGGCCGGGGCAAATGTCCTCAATGAGCCCACTGGGCACGCACAAAGCGGAGGACAGATAAGCATAGCTGAAGCAGAGTTAATGAAGAAAAAGGTAGTAACAGATAAGGTAATGGCAAAGATAAAGGAGCCCTATTACATAGGGCCCTGGAGGGGTTATCAAGTCTTTGACGTTTACTCTGATATGCCGAGTCAATGGCCGGTGTCCAGCAGAGGAGTAACGTTACTGAGGGATATAGTCTTAAGTCACTCGGGCCATTCTGCTGTGAATAGGCAGTACGGAAGGAAGCAGAGAGAACTGCAGAGAAGTTTCTGTAGCACTCAGATAAGGCATGACATTAGCTCTACCATAGTGGTAACAGCAGAGGTGGTGACAAGTAGTCAGATACCAGATTCTGCAAGGAGAACTAGACTTGCTGGCAGATTGGGTATGATGGATAGGAGAATGAGAGAAGTCCAAGATGCCTCCAGGATCTTTGACAGAGCACCTGGAAGGCCCCAGTTGCCCTCAGCTGGGATGAGGAAGGCTGCATTTGGAGCAGGTCTGAAGACAACAGGTTGGAGGTTCCACTTGGGACACATGGAGTCTGAGATGTGTGTTAGATATCGAAGTCAAGAGGTCTTTTATTGCAGCTGGATATAGGAGTCTGGATTTCAAAAAAGGGGTCCAAGCAGGAGTCATGAATTTAGAAGTTGTCAGCCTGAAAATGAATTGCTAGTTACAAGAGCAAGAGAAGCAAAGCACCCGTTGGTCACTTAACGTAGGTCATGCCTTACACCATAAACCCTCGCATGCCTTATGTCATTTAATTCTTGTAACTCCCCTGTTTTTCAGACTAGACCGCTTTATAGCCTAGTAAATTAAATTGAGAAAGTCTAAGAAATTCCCTGAGGCTAACCAGCTTTCCTTATGGCAATGAATTTTGGAAGAGGCAGACCTTGGACTCATATGTAGGCTTTTCCATTAGCTATATAACCTCTCAAGGGCCCAATACAAATAGAAATGTAGCTTATATTCTGGCTGTGATAAATGAAAGAAGGAATCCAAAAGCGGATGTAGAACTATAGACCTAATATAATGAATGCCCTCAATGATGTGAAATAAGTTTAAAGTCGAGTTTAATAACCATTTACAATGAATGCAAATTTAGTCTTTCAGGATTTGAATCCAAAAATTGAAAACATTTTAGTTTTGTTGCTTAAGTAAATTGCCTTCCTGAAAAATCACCTGTTTCTCACAAGTCACTTATTTTATTTTGATGTACCAATATGAGCCCAATTGTGTACACATCTGTGGAACATTAAGTAACCTATTTCTCCAAAACAGAAATTTGAGAGAGAGCGTGAGTGAATGAGAAGAGGAAGGAGCAGAGGGAGAGAATATCCAAACAGACTCCCCCTGAGCATGGAGCCCAATGTGGAGTGCAATCTCACAAGCCACGAGATCAGGACCTGAGCCGAATCCAAGAGTCAGATGCTTAACCAACCAAGCCACCCAGGTGCCCCTGATACATATTTTTCAAAGAAAAATAGAAAAATTCTCTCTCTTACCAGTCACTTGGCTTTAAAAGTTTCATATCTAATACTTGTCTTATACTTCTTAAATACTTAAAAATTAACTTACTTAAGAATATTCAGATATAGATGATACAGATCTTCTCAATTGACTAGTTAAGAGTATCATACACCATTTCAGACAATGTTTACGAGCCAAATTATAAATTCTACTCTAAGATTACAAACATAACTATAAAAAAACAAAAAGTCAGAGAAAAAAATAGAACTTTAAGATTTCTTACTACCAACTAAACATGCTACTCTGACAAAAACAGTTTCCAAATTTCCTCTGGTAAAATGATTAATGAAAATGTTTCATGTACTCATATATACATTAAATCTCCAAGACCCAGGGCTGCAACATCATAACCTCTATTCTCTGTTCATGATGGACAGATGCAGAAATTGAATTTTCAAAATTATACAGATGTTATATTTTTTAAATTCTATATATATACACACAGTATGCATATTATAATGTAAACAATATATAAATACCTCTTTTATGAATTTAAAATATAACTTCAAGAAAATAATTTGAAATGTAAATATTCACATGAATTATGGTTTTATAGGAGGTTAACTCAGAGAACAAACATTGACTTAGCATTAGCATTTACAAAATAAACTTGTGGAGAACTTTTATTTAACCTGCTCTATACACATACACACACACACACACACCCTATAGCTTCTTGATCTGTACCTATGATATGTTCTCCTGTAACCTTCGAGGTTACTGAACACATTACAAGTACATAACCACTGTTTGCTGCAGCCCACTGGGCGTGCCTGAGCAGACATGGGAACACATATCCATGGGGATATCAACCAACCAGAGCAGCTCCACATACATTGGCTTTGAATCTGACAGCTCCATGTGATATTTGGTAGCAAAGAGGCTTCTGCTGCTTACAAAGTTACTTGGGAAACCACTGTCCTAGAGGTTTCTTAATTAAAAATATATTTAGACTAACTGAGGCATCAAAGTTTTATATTCATGTAACAGCACTACAGAAAGAAAAGTGTAACCATCAACAGACACTTGGATTAACATTACTTTTCCCAAAGAAACCAGGCAAAATAAATGTTTTGTATAATTTACCAGAAAGCTTAACATTCGAAGCAGCACTAAGGAGTGGTTTTACAAAATGTTGAGTTATTTTCAGTAATGTGCTAAGAATCACCATGGTGGATGTTTACATCAAAGCAAATAAAACATTTTGGTACAAAAGACCCATTAGTAAAACCTAGAGAAATACTATATATAGGAAAGAGAGATCTAGACTTCATAGACTATTTTTCATTGAGATCTTACTGCTCCTGGAAGATTGAGTCAGAGACTTAGCTATCATACGCAGTTTATACATAAGCAAATGAAGTGCAGTGACAAAAAATGATTCACATGGGGTTGCAAAGTTAGCAATCAGAGAAAAGGATTCTCCTACGTCCAGTGCCATGGAAATTACCAGGGACCACATACAACCCTGTCACTGTGTGATGAACTAATGTGTTCTGAATTTACTGTGAACTTACTGGAACTTAAGCGACAGGCCGTAAATAGAGGGCTACAGGAAATAATTGCTGACTACACACTTGAAATCTAAACCTAAAGGATGCAGCTTTTTGAGCTAAAACCTCAGACAGGCTTGGCCAAAGCACTTACACTTGCTAACCAAGAAGTAACTTCCCTGGATAGTTACAAGGAAAAGACCTCTGATGCTTCAGCCACTGGCAGACCCTCAGTGGATGGACAGAAGGGACCCAGAGATGCTCACATCCTGATTTCCAGAAGCCGTGAGGACGTTACCTTTTACATGGCAAAAGCAGCTTTGCAGATGTGATTAAAGACCTTGAAAAAGGGAAATTATCCTGTATTATTGTCACTGTAACCACAGGTCCTAATAAAAGGGAGGCAGAAGAGTCAGTCATAGTACATGTGAACACAGAAAAGGCTGTAACGATGTGATGTAAGACGGACTTCACCTTTGCTAGCTTTGGAAAGTGGAAGAAGAGGGCCATAAGCCAAGGAAACTGGACAGCTTCTAGAAACTGGAAAAAGCACAAACATGGATCTTACCCAGAGCCTAAAGGAATGCAGCCCTGCCAACACCTTGATTTTAGCCCAGTGTGATCCATGTCAGATATCTGATCTACAGAACTAAAAAATAATAAATGTGGGTTAATGCCATTATGTTTGCAGTAACTGGTTACAGCAGCAATAGAAAAATTATACATTCAGGTTATAATGACATGTTGTTTTAATAAATGGAGAAAGATCTCAAAAGTCAGTTGAGAAACATTTACTGCAAGTCTAAGGTATGCCAGGCTCCAGGAGCTGGGACCGAAATAAGACTAAGATGCACTTTGTGTAGTTAGGAGTGAATCATTTTTCCATGTAATGAAATGGCTTATATGTACATGGGTCTGTGGGGACACAAATGTTTACCTGCATGTGAATGGTCAACAAACTAATTCAGAAAAAGGAGGGATTTCAGAAATCATCTTAAACCAACCACACAAAACAGTGTGGAGATTCCTCAAAAAATTAAAAATAGAGCTACCCTATGACCTTGCAATTGCACTACTGGGTATTTACCCCAAAGATACAGATGTAGTGTAAAGAAGGCCCATCTGTACCCCAATGTTCACAGGAGCAATGGCCACAATCGCCAAACTGTGGAAAGAGCCGAGATGCCCTTCAATAGACAAATGGATAAAGAAGATGTAGTCCATATATACAATGGAATATTACACAGCCATCAGAAAGGATGAATACCCAACTTTTGTATCTACATGGACGGGATTGGAGGAGATTATGCTGAGTGAAATAAGTCAAGCAGAGAAAGTCAATTATTATAAGGTTTCACTTACTTGTGGAACATAAGGAATAAAATGTAGGAATTTAGGAGAAGGAAAGGAAAAGTGAATTGGGGTAAATCGGAGGGGGAGGTAAAAGATGAGACTGTGGACTCTGAGAAACATACTGAGGGTTATGGAGGGGAGAGAGTGGGGGGATGGGTGAGCCTGGTGGTGGGTATTAAGGACGGCACATATTGCATGGAGCCCTGGGTGTGGTGCATAAACAATGAATCTTGGAACACTGAAAAAATAAAATAAAAATAATAAAATAATAAAAATAATAATAAACCAACCACACAAATGAGGAAACTAGTTCAGTTGGGCATTCGTAAAGTGTAGCATCCACTTTCTCAGATCCAACTCACACTTCTTTTGCTTCGTAAAACAGAAGCAACTTGAAGTCTCCTGTGATTCGGGTACTAACAGTCCCTAAGTTTCAATTATGAATCAGTCAGCCCCAAATCATTCTGAAGACAATCAGCTGCCACGGTATATTCCTCTTGAACAAAAGTTCTCAAGTTAAGGAACTGCTTCATATTTTCTAATGGTAACAATACATTTTTACAGATCCCAGTACATCTGAAAAACTGAACTCTAAAGAGAGCAAACCCCAGAAAGGTCTACTCTTCTAAAGAATACCAAAAGTGGTGTCTATTTCAAAGTTAGAATCCAAAAGAAGCAAAGCTACCAGACAGAAATTAGTAATTATGACACCTTAAAAATACCACCTAAAAATTAAGTTTCTTAATAGTATCAATTATTCTATATGATTCAAGGTTCAAAAAACAAAATTTCAGGGGTGCCTGGGTGGCGCAGTCAGTTAAGCATCTCACTCTTGGCATCAACTCAGGTCATGATTTCAGGGTCATAAGATTGAGCTCTGCATCAGGTTCTACACTCAGTGTGGAGTCTGCTTGGGATTTTCTCCCTCTCCTTGCACTCTCCCTCTTTCTCTCAAATAAATAAAAATTTTCAAAAAAAATTTCAAATTAGACAACACATTAAGAGAAAGAATGATCAAGATGTATCGATGTAACTTATCCCTGTCTGGAATACTCTCCATGCCTTCTCTTGATTAGTTCCTGACAGAAATTGTTCTATTTTGGATAGGAAACTGACAAGAAGAAAATCAAAGACAGTTTTTTTCCACACAGTTTCAACCTCTGTAACTAGATTTACACCCTGCTTATTTCTAAAGTCTATTGCTGGTAAGAGAATAGCCTTTCTGTGGAATACCTGTTACAGCCCCAGAAGTCAGAAACACTAGTTAAATATTTAGAATTAATCACTATCAAAAATTAGTACAGAAACTATATTTCATATTAATACCACTTAGTATTCTGAACCAGTCTATCAACCAAGTAAACTTCATGTATCACCTCAGGTGATGATGAACTAACAAGCCCTACATACTTTAAGCCCTACAAGAGATTAAGTTCAGAAAAAATACTGCAGTAATAATACAGGAAGTAATAAACTAATTACCTATGTGATTTACATGATAATGACTAAATGGTGAGAGCGATGACAACAGCGACAGCAGCTTGCTTCATGACAGGTTATGTGATACACTGTCTCATTTAATCTCCAGGATAATCCAAAGAGATACATATCATCTCCATTTACAGTTGAAAATGATTTAGAAGGATTAAAGTACCTTTCACAAAGTCACATAGCTAGTAAGTGGTAGAGTAAGTGGTAGAGGACTCAAACTTGACCATGGCTGGGTCTGTACCATCAGTCCTTCCCCTTCCATATTTTATATACATATATATATATATATATATATGTATGTATGTATATATATATATATAGAGAGAGAGAGAGAGGAAATCAATAAACCAAACTTGGACTTTATCCCATTACATAAATTAGAAAGACGAGAGGGTATCAAAAGGTCTTCTTAGTTCTGTAATTCATTCATTTTTTCACTCAGTTATTCCACAGATTACACCAGATCCCTTCTATTTGTGAGAGAGAGAGAGAGAGAGCGCGCACACGCACAAGCAGGGGGAGCAGCAGGCAGAGGGAGAATCAGGATTCTGGCTGAGCAAGGAGCCGGATGCAGGACTTGATCCCAGGACCCTGGGATCATGACCTGAGCCAAAGGCAGATTTTTTTGACTCTGTGTTTTCAGTGTCAGCAGGATGGCGTGTTTACCACTTCATTACTCACTTATTCATCCTCTAATGCATCCATCTATCTAGCCATTAAATATATTGAGTACTTATTTGGTGTCGGGCCTTCAGCTATTCCTTCCCTTCCCACTGACAAGCCCAGTCGCTGTGGGCCAGCACAGCACATGCTCTTCAGTAACTAACTCAAAATCATTCCCCACTTCTCACCACTGACCCCAGTCCAAAGAAAAGGGGTCAGAACCCTGGCACAGTGTTCTTTAACCTCTGCTTACTGATATTGACATTGACAATAAGAGTGCCAAGAGGGGGGAATATCAAGCAAATTCAAGGCATTATTGATGTCTGATGACCTAATGAGGATAAAAATGACATAATTTAACATGCAGAATTCCTTTAGCACATAGCAGAAATCCAACAGACCAAAGTTTTCATCTTGACAGCAAAATGCCTGTAGGGTTATGCTCTCATCTTTGTTTTAATGACCAGCTCAATGCTGCCTGTTTGGCTTCTTATCAAAGAAATCCAATTAAATACTTACCAGGCACTCTCCTACATTGCTGGTGAAAGTGCAAATTGGTACAACCTCCTTGGAAAGCAACTTGGCAATATGTACGGGAAGTTCTCAAGTATTCATACCATTTGGCCCACTAATTCCTCTTCTAGGAATATTTCATAAAAAGATCTGCAACTTGAGATTTTTTTTATACAATTTTTTAAAATCTCATTATTTGTGATAAAGAATATTACGAACAACCCAAATGTCTAACAAGAGAGTAAGGTATGTCATAGCCATAGACTAAATTGGCACATGGCCACTAAAAAAACAAACAAAAAACCACAAAACTTTTTTGAGCACTTAATTTAAAACATCCTTGTAAAATTGACATGTTTAAAAGGAATATTCAAGATTAAATATACTGCACTGTTGAACCCATGTAAAATATATAAATGATGAAGATACATAAAATATGAACTGCTGACCTCAGAGACATAACCTTATATATATATTTTTTTTTTCTTCTTTGTATTATCCTAACTTTCTAAGCACTGAGCCTGTGGTTATAAATTTAAGAAGTCCAAAATCTGATATTCTGAAAGCATTTCAAATTTAGTTGGATGTTACGCTACGTACCAGAGATACAGGCTCAAGACTGAGCCTGGAGACTTAGATTACTAGAGCATGTGTTAAAGACCACAAGATGAATGACAAAATGGGCAGGGGACCCAGGGAGAAGACAGCAGAATTGCCAGGAGGCACTGAATGAACCCTTTCCAGACAGGAGAGTCTGGACAAAAGATATCACATGGAAATTCATGAAATGTCCTCTTTTCTGCTAGCCACATCGAAGAATTCTCAAGATGAATTCTTCTAGACAGGAGGTGTGTTAAAATAAGTAATGCTGTAGAATTTGTTTATTTACAATAATCTCACTCATGCTAAATCACTTATTTGATGAAACCAATCAGTATTAAATCTAGGACATCCTTGCCCCGATGTAAGCAAAACACAGTTTTATTACAGCATTGTTAAAAATGTTACTTGTTGGGCGCCTGGTGGCTCAGTGGGTTAAGCCTCTGCCTTCGGCTTGGGTCATGGTCTCAGGGTCCTGGGATTGAGTCCCGCATTGGGCTCCCTGCGCAGCAGGGAGCCTGCTTCCTCCTCTCTCTCTGCCTGCCTCTCTGCCTACTTGTGATCTCTCTCTATCTCTGTGTTAAATAAATAAAATCTTTAAAAAAATGTTACTTGTTCCAATTCTTTTCCATTTATCTTTAGTAAACACTTGGAGGAAACTTTACTCAGTCTTGATTCTCCAGGACAGCAATATTCTTAACTATTTCAATGTAGAATGACATACATTGCTATCCACCATAATTCTGACCAGATGCAGAAGTCAACAAATGTCACTCTTTTTCATACTTGGTCAATTGAATTTTATAAAACGTACTCCATAGTAAAGGGAAAATTTCTTTCATAATTTGTCATGTAAGGAAAAAAAGCTCCAGACCAAAACAATATATACAAATCAAACACGCTCACAAGACAGGTTATGGCATTTAAAAAATTTACAAACACAGCACGGGATTCCCATCAGTCACTCATAATTGTGCTTTTCTGACCTCATTACAATGAAATCAACTAGTTCAAAACATCGCCCGAGTTTGTTTACCTAATTCTTAGTAGTTTGATAAAATATATAAAATCTAAGTCCACAGAATATTGTATTATCAAGAAAAATATTTAAAAGGCTATTCTTCAATTAAGTGAAAGGTCATGGAAAAAAATCTATAAACCTTTTCTCCCTACATAAAACTGACGGGGTTAGGAACTACAGAAATAAAAAGCTTCAGCCACTTCCGGAACAGTTGTACTAACGTCAGTCATGTACACTCCTTCTCATCCGAGGGTGGCCTGAAGAGGACTTAATCTACAAGATTCAAAGTACAAAAAACTTATTATTCTCTCAAGCCCAAAATTAGGGGTTACAAGGTGAATCGCTACTCTAGCATTATCAATAATAGTGAAATATTCAAATAGTCCAACTCTCCATCTGAACAGAAAAGTTTAAATATATCATCGTATATCCATACAATGGAATACTCTGAAGCCAATAACTCTGTGTGTGTGTGTGTGTGTGTGTGTGTGTGTGTGGAGAGAGAGAGAGAGAGAAGTGGGTGTGCATTTGTGTATGTTTATTGCATGTATATGTGTGTGTGTGTGTACAGAGACAGAAGAGAAGATGATCAAGATACATGGCTAAAGTAAAAAAAAAATCACATTTCTGAACAATGCATGTAAAATTAACTCATAAAGTAATAATGATACTATTAATATCTGCTGACCAATTCCTACACAGGTGGTAGTCACCTACACACTTTGCACACAGCAACTCATTTAACTCTCACAATAACTCTGTATTATTGATTCTATTATTCTCCCCACTGAACTGATAAGGAAACTAAAGCACAAGGAAACTTGTGCTTCTTTGGGTCACACAGCTAGTAAGTACTTTTGCTTGTAATCCTCCATTTAACCCCTCTTCCCCATCTGTCCCTGCTCCTCTGCACTAAAGAGGCTGATTTCTATCAGTTCCACCACCTGGATCCCTGAGTCCAAGGATTCCTTTGGGTTCAGCTGGTGGGAGGGGCTCTCAGAGGATGGGGATGGGTAGAGAAAGGTGGTTGAAGTGGGGGCATTAATAACCACCCCCGGCTGCCCTCCCCTCCCTGGCTCACCACCACACAGTCATCCAGTGGTGGCTGCATCTCTCCAGCCACAACCACAGCTTCTGCCTAGTAACCCCTTTCCGACGGCTACTGTTCTCACTGGGTGTCAGGTAAAAGCTCCCCTTCTCGTGCCTTTGGGCCTAAAGGTGAGGACTGCTTTCCTCTCTTGCTAACGCAGGTTTCCTTACCATTCCTTGTTGCCCTTCACATCTCCATAACTCGAAGTATTCAGTGACTCTTTTGATTGGGTCATCTATTTCCTGCCAGCACCCTGACTTGTACAGAAGCAAAGACAGGACTTAAACCCAGGGTCTTGTTCTAGAATCTATGCGATCTCTCTGCCCACTCTGTAATACCACCTCCTCACTTTGCTGGTATATTGTGGGCTTTCTTTTGTACTGAAAGACCATGCCATAAGTTGCTGATAGGAATTTTATCTGCGAAGTAGAATTATAGGAAGAAATTTAAACCTATATTTTATAGTTCTACAACATTTAAATTTTATTTCATATTTTTCTAATAAAAATGCAATGAAGGGGGTGCCTGGATGGCTCAATTGGTCAAGCATCCAACCCTTGGTTTCAGCTCAAGTTCTGATCTCAAGGTCATGGGACCTAGTACCCTGTCAGGCTCCATGCTCAGCAGGGAAGCTGTTTGAGATTCTCTCCCTCTGACCCTCCCACCGCTCACTTGCTCCCTCACTCTAAAATAAATAAATTACTTTAAAAAGTGCAATGAAGTATTACATATTCAACAGTGAGCTGGCAACAATGAGCATGATAGCACTTACCTCTACTGACTACTCCCTCAAAGAAATTTGGTCTACCCTCTTAGGACAGATAAAAAAAAAATTATTTATTTGTCAGAAAGAAAGAGAGAGAGAGCACAAGGAGGGGGAGTGGCATTCAGAGGGAGAAGCAGGCTCCCTGCTGAACAGGGAGCCCAATACAGGACTCGATCCCAGATGCTGGGATTGTGACCTGAGCCAAAGGCCGATGCTTAACCCACTGAGCCACCCCAGGTGTCCATTTACTTTAAAATTTTGACCACGAGGCTTTCTTATAAATTACAGATAATCATCTTCTAACATAAAGGTCTGGACAATGTGCTATACACTGACACTCCTGGATTGAAAAAAAAAATCCCTGAACAGGAAAATAGTAAAAGATTACTAAATTATTATTCCTCCTATTGTTGATAATGTGCTAAAGAGATACTGGGTATTAGTTCTTCCAATGGGTTGAGAACCAAAAGAAAAGCACTTAGTATTATACTGACAACAACATACTCCAGAATTTAATAAAGATAGAATTTGATAGTTTACTTTGGGACAATACCAATGCACAGTCGAGTTAGTATGCTTCACATTTCATCAAATCTGGGTGATCAAACTATATAAGCAAAATCTTATGGAGAACTGGAATCTAAGCTATAACCCAACATCATTACACATGCATTGCTTTGCTCAGTCACAATGCAGAAGATCCTCATGTTTCCCTTTCCCATACTGCAAACACAACATTCCCACACTACTTCTCCAATGTTCAGTTTCCCACAGTATAATAGACTCTAGGAAGGAAACAGAATTCAATATTAACAATTTTGCCTCATTGCTAGATGCTTTGGAATGCATCCTTTCCAAATACTCAAGGATAACTGCTATCATTTTTCTGATAGGTTAAAAAAATTTCAATCTTCACTTTTAAGTCGTAATTGATAACAGATCTATATCCCTGACATCTATATAGCTCAGGCAGTGTTTTATATTAGCACCTAGTATCAAATTAACCAATTCCACTGAATGGACAAAATCATAAAAGACTGGTCTTTCTCCTTCGATTCTTTCAATCTTTCAGTCCCTCTCCATATGAAATGTTAAACTCACCAGTTGCACATGTGGTATTTCCTAAAAGCCAAATCTAGCTTACCGGGACGGAAAACAAAAACAAAAACAAAAACCCCAGCAAACCCCAAATTCCCCTACCTCCAGGTATAAACAGCCTCCAGATGTCACTCATATGCAACTCTCCTACCAAAGATTTACTAATGAATGACTGCCAACACTGAATACACCCACGGCCACAAATCCTTCAGCCTCCGTGACGTCAAGACCTCAAACACATGGGAAAAATCCAGGTCATTCATTATCGGAGCGTAAATGTTAACAATCAATGTCTCCAAGCCATAGACATTAGCCTGGCCTAACCCACCTGTCATCAAAATCTAAATCAGTGAACGTTATTTTCAGACTTGCTTTTGCTACAATAAAGCTATCTACTCTATAGGTAAGGGAAGAATGAGAATTAACTACAAACATGAAACAAATGCTATATTTCATGATCATTTACAATTTTATATGTAACAGTTGAGCTAAAAATTGATATATTTAATTACAAATCATTTCCCTTCATCTATAGTGATTGGTAGAGAGTTACACATTGACTTACCAATCTTCCATATAATTATATGAAGTATACATAGGACAAAACAAATGATTGCCTTATTCTCATATCTGCAGTAGTTTACTTTCCCTAAAATAACATTTTTGGATCAAGATGGTAATAAGTCTCTGGCACAAGGATGGCCATCATTTCTCATGCCCACATGGAGGCTTGTTCACATTGTGAGGGGCTGACTGCCAAGCCTGCTAGCTGTATACTCAGACTCTCTAAGTTACAGCCAGATGAAATTTTCAGGAAAAATTTTCTATATTCATTTCTAAGAAAGACATAAATGAATGCATTTTTCTCCTCTCTTCCCTAGGCACTCAAATGAAAATGAAATACAGAAATCCTTAATAAAGGAAAGAAATGACCAAAAGAAATAGTCTGTTCTTAGGGCAAACAGAAAATGAGCTCTTGTTTAGATACCACATTCAGATTCAGAGTATGTAACTGAATTTGGGATACTGTATTTGAAAAAGAATGTCTTTGGTGGTTCCCAAAGAGTTGATTAGTTCCTGAAGAAGCATTAGTTAAAAGTATTCACTAAAACATAAAATACCGTATCACCTCAACCCTAGATACTTTGGGCAAAGTAAAGTGAAGAAGCACTGGGAATAACATTGCACTCAGTGCTAAAGAAGCTATTTCTCTTAAAAGTCTGCTCATTGAAAAAGAGGTATGTGACATGGGAATAACAAAGAAGATGAATTTTTCACAAGGTGAGTGAAGATCAGACTAATTTGGCAAAGCTCTCTTAACTAGCAGTTAAATAGAAGCTTTAAAGGAAAATGTTAAGAATTCCTGTTCACCAACACTGAACAACACTCTTGCATGCATTTCTCAGGCAGTATGACTGGTACCACCAACTGAAACAAGAAAAACTCCAGGCTCCAGAATCGGGAGGGGGGAGTGGCAGAGAGGTGTGTGTGTGTGTGTGTGTGTGTGTGTGTGTGTGTGTGTGTGT
>LNAC01000067.1:2227102-2238244 GCA_002007465.1 Ailurus styani | reverse complement strand
TGTGTGTGTGTGTGTGTGTGTGTGTGTGTGTGTGTGTGTGTGTGTGTTGGCAGGGGAGGAGAAGCAGAGCATATATGAAAGAAGAAAAGGGTGACTGGAAGAGGGAAGTGAAGGAGTGATATACCGCTCCCTCCCCAAGTAAGGAGAGCAAAAGGTAGGAGTGTTCTGTTTCATTTTTGCTTCCCTGTTTTAAAAAATGTTTTTATGCACTTCACAAGGATCACAAGTAACTGTGCAGGTAGTAACGTCGTCAGTCATATTTGTTTTGGGTGGAAAAATAAAAACACAATTTCAACTGGTGAAAATATAAACATAAGCTACATGGAAAATTTGTGAAAGACTCTGAAATGGGCAAAAGCAAGACAAACAGACTAAACGGGTAGATGGACTGATCAGCTCACACTTCCTAGTTATCTCTGGCTTGTAAAGTCGTTGAGCAGTTTTACAACTCCATAAGTAATAGAAAACTGTTAGCAATGCAAATTACTGTCAGAACACTGAGCCTCATAAACACATGCCCTGTCCATGGGAATGCAACTGATTCCTGCCCTGTGGATACGGAGCAGTTCTGCATCTTCTTAAAGTTCATTTTATCATTCCCTACCTGACTATAAATGGTGCGATACTTTGATTCCTCTTTTGAATCAGTTGTAACATCAGTTCCTTAATTAATCAATTACGTAAATATTTATATTCATTTTATATTTGTATGAGTTGTGACTTACTCTTTTTTAAGATTTTATTTATTTATCCGACAGACACAGAAAGCACAAGTGGGGGGGAAGGGGCAGAGGGAGAAGGAGAAGCAGACTCGCCCAATGCAGGGCTCCATCCTAGGACCCCAGGATCATGACCCTGAGCCGAAGGTAGATGCTTAACTGACTGAGGCCCCCAGGCACCCAATGACTCACTTTTCTAAAAAAAAAAAAAAGTTATCTTTGAGCTCTACACATAGGTATGTGCGCACACACACACTTATGGACAGATAGATAACATAAATCAGTGAGATTTAAAATCACGCTGTGGCTGGTTTGCAAGTACTTTTTCCCATATACTTCTCTGTATTTTCTGAAATTTGTTTAATAATCATGAGTTACTTCAATAATTAGATTATTCATTAAAAAAAGGCTAAAGTAATCGTATGAGAGTTTCTACATGTGTATCTAACTCCTAAACAAACACTTTTTTAAAAGCTGTCATCAGGTGACCCTCAAAAGGAGCCAGTTTTGAGAGGGGGGTTGTTTCTTGAGAGAGAGCATGTGAGCATGGGAGGGGGCAGGCAGCAGGAGAGGGAGAGAATCTCTTTTTTTTTTTAAGAGTCTATTCATTTGTTTGACACAGAGAATGAGAGAGAGAGAGAGAGAGAGAGAGAGAGAGAGAGAGAGAGAACACGAGCAGGGGGAGCGGCAGACAGAGAGAGAAGCAGACACCCTGCTGAGTGAGATGCCCAATGCAGGACTCAATCCCAGACCCCTGGGATCATGACCTGAACCAAAGGCAGACGCTTAACTAACTGAGCCACCCAGGTGCCCCTCACTTGTCTATCTTTGCTTCCAAATTTTCCTCTTGAAATCTTGCCATTTGAGACAACATGGATGGACCTTAAGGATATTATGCATGAAGGAGAGAATCTTAAGCAGACTCTGTGCTGAGGACAGAGCCAGACTTGGGCTCAACCTCAGGACCCTGAGATTGTGACCTGAGCCGAAATCAAGAGTCAGATGCTTAACAGACAGAGCCACCCAGGTGCCCCAAAGAGCCAGTTTCTAAAATACCCATCATATTCTCATTTTTAAATTGATGAGGAAACACTGAAACATCAATAAAACTGACAGCAGTAGTGTCTGACCATTAGTGAGATAGTACTCAATCTAGTTACTCAAGCCACAATCTCCTCAGCTCTTCCACGGTGTTCATCTTGATTTCTTAAAAGTGCTTTGCTAACCTAGAAAAAAAATAAATCTTTGACTCCATAGTCTGCCACATCATAACAGAACACCTGTCCTAAAATTACTATGGTAATAAGTAATAATACTTAAAGGCAAAGTAAGTAAGTTCACAAAGGGAAGTAAATATCACAGGTTATAAAAGCACTAATTCCATTGCAAATGTCAATAGGTGAATCCTTACAATTCACTAGTTTTCACATGATACCAGTATCAGCACATAGATGACAGAAAGTAGATGACTCCACTATGTATCACTATGAAATATCTGCCCATTTTTTTTTACTAAATAAACCAATATACCTGAATGGACTTTTTGTCTCATTCTGAGCATTCAGAACAAAAATAAAATATACTCTGAAGACATATTAAAAATTAATCACAAAGGCACAAGCCACTGTTTCAAGAACTGTCATGGTCTGAATTCTGTGCCTCCTCCCCCATAAGATACTGAAGTCCTAAACCCCAGTCCCGGTGAATGTGACCTTATTTGAAAAAGGGTCTTTGCAGATAACCAGTTTAAGACAAGGTCATTAGTATGGACCCTAATCCAGTATGATTACATTTTTTTTTTAAAGATTTTATTTATCTGATAGAGAGAGATCACAAGTAGGCAGAGAGGCAGGCAGAGAGAGAGGAGGAAGCAGGCTCCCCGCTGAACAGAGAGACCGATGCGGGGCTCGATCCCAGGACCCTGAGATCATGACCTGAGCCGAAGGCAGAGGCTTTAACCCACTGAGCCACCCAGGTGCCCAGTATGATTACACCTTTATAAAAAAGGGAAATTTGGGCACAGAGATAGACATGTACAGAGCAAAGATGATGTGAAGACACAAGGAGAAGGCCATCTACAAGCCAAGGAATGTCCTGAGACCACCAGAACCTAGGAGAGCAGCACAAAACAGATCCTTCCTTGAAAACTCAGAAGGGACCAACCCTGCTGACACCTTGGTCTCAGACGTCCATCCTCCAGAACTGTGAGAGAGGGGTGCCTAGGTGCCTCAGTTGGTTGGGCGCCCAACTCTTGGTTTTGGCTTAGGTCATGATCTCCAGGTGGGGAGATCAAGCCCCACGTTGGGCTCTGTGCTCAGCCGGGAATCAGCTGGAGATTCCCGCTCTCTGCCCCTCCTCACACATGAACAAACACTCTCTCAACTACATATATCTTAAAAAAAAAAAAAACTGTGAGAGAAACATTTCTGTTTTTAAAGTCATTCAGTCTGTGGTACTTTGTGACAGCAATACCAGCAAATTAATCCAAGAAATGACATTTCATCATCTATCTTCACATGCTAATTATCTCAATATACCAATATGCTGAATCTTTGCTATTCCTTAATCACATTAATAATGACTGACCAAGATATTTTCTTGACTCATTCCCTTTTCTTCAACTCGCCCTCTATGAGGACACACACACACACACACACACACACAGCAGGAAAAAGAACAAAAATTAAGAACTTTTTCAAGGCAGTACAGTAATTTTTATTTTTATTTATTTGACACAGAGAGAGAGACAGAGCACACAATCAGGTGGAGCCACAGGGGGAGAGGGAGAAGTAGGCTCCCCGGTGAGCAAGGAGCCTGATATAGTACTCAATCCCAGACCTGAGCCAAAGGCAGATGCTTAACCGACTGAGCCACCAGGTGTCCCATTACAGTAATTTTTTAAATACAAATTGCAATTGACTATTCTAGTCACTGTCATCAATTATTATTGATGTTCCATTAACACTAGTTGTCTCACATTTTACTGCCTTCTTTTAAATATCAAAAATATTTCAAAATTTATGGTTTATCTTGGATATAAAAACTTAAAATGAGACAATGGCATAAGGAACAAAAAATTAGAGATAAGACAAAGAGATAAAACAAAATTAAATCAAGAGCTTTCTGAAATGTTTATTAAACTTAATGGAGTTCATTATACATTAATAGATAATAATATTAAAGTAAGAAAGAACAAGCACACTGAATTACACAGAGACATCCCTTTCTTGCAGAGATCAGAGGTAAGGTAAAAAAAATTTTTTCCCTTACCCTAAAAGATTAGAAACTACAGAAAAAATTTCCATTGATTTGAGGGAATATATATGGCTATATCTACCTCAGTTTGTCATGACCAGGCTATTGCTTAATAAAGAAAACTTAAAATGTTCAACAAAATATTATATAACAATGAGAGCAGACTTTGCTACTGAGTATGCCACTTCCATTAAGCACAGGATACTTCTGAGAGAGAGAAAGCTTCCAGGTAATCCCAGTAACCAGCTGGTCGTCGATTTAGGTGTGGGCAATAACTAGATAACTAAGAGTGTGGGAGGGGTGTACAAATTCACACTTATTGCAGAATTCTGGCTGCACTGCTTACTATATAAAGAACTTAAGAAGTACCTAGGCAACACTTTGTAAGACTCTAACACGGACAGAGAGATCTTTGAAAACACTCCATAAAGAAGGCATAACTTAAACAGACTCAGAGCTAAGCAAGGAGTCAAGTGGGTATGTCAAAGTGAAGAAACGGATACCCACGGAGGTTTTATTCAGCAGACCTATACATTCAGAGCTCTCTAGATAAGACCAGCATGAAAGATTCAGCATCACACATTTTGGAAATCCAGTTTTTCATGTCTATCCAATACTCTGCATTCAGAGTCCTGTTGGGAAGATGAAAGGCTCTGAGAAGTAAAAGATGTTGAAACTGGAACAGTAGATACTGTGACATTAATACCTTTCCTCCGAAATTTGTTCTAGGTTTGAAAAGAGATTGAATTGTATGCAAAAGGATGAATTCTCCATAGCAACGGAGTCAGAACATTTTTCAATATTATAGTAGAAACAAAAAGAGTAATATAAGGAAATAGGAAAGGACACGGGCTTCCCATTTTAATCCCATCAAACACATCAAGATGCGAGTATCTGTGTGTACTGAAAAGTCGCATTTCTAATTCAAGCAACAAATATGATACTGGGTTATTTCAAAGCAGATAACATTCAAAATTAATGGGTGTCATTTTTTCCCTTCATTTTTCAGGTCACTTGCCAGAATCTGTTCTAGCTTACAATGTGTGGGGAGTTTTGCGATGAAGACTGATGACCGAGCATGAAATCTCTGTTTGTTTGATCTGAAAAGGATGTCTACAAAAAGCAGTGCTGGAAAGATAAGAAATAATGCTTTCACATTAACAACAACAACAACAAAAACAAAACCTCAAGCAGAAACTCTTATTTGCCTAATTCCTAGTTCATACTGTACTTTGCACTTTCTAGGAAAAATAAATCAAGTCTTTCCCATCCACAGAACATGAAGCATTGCTTTTGAAAGACTGGAAGCAACGGACTAAAAATTAAGCAATTGTTGCCCAATTAAATCTGTAATACAGCTGCACCCATTTAAAAAGAGCAGCTGTTGAGGAAATAAAAGTACATTCTCTACATCAAACTACAACACATTAAAAAACATAGTGACATTTGATTAAATGGATATTTATTAGCAACAGCTCCATATGGCTTTTACACAGATTCTTTGACATCAACACCCGCTTCTCCTCTTACACTCCAAGTGGAGAAGCGCTTATCTATGCAACAGTCAGACCCTCTTAGCTCCAATTCTGTGTCCTTTGAGAAACAACTTTTATTTTAATGAATTATATCCAGGCCAACTTGAGGACGTAGCACTGGGCTCTAATGATTTGCATTTGTCAACTTTGGGTGCCAGAATCCGCTTCGCCTCTTCTAAAACTCCGTCTTCTCGTCCTCACGTTGTGCTTGGTTTCTTCTTTCCCACAGGCTCCTGAGTATCCATCTGGTCATGTAAGAATATACATACCCATAGAAATAGAATTTCTCTATGCCACAGCTTTCTGGCCAGTTATTTTGGAACAGAAATACTTGTCTTTCCGTATAGATGAGAAATATTCTTCTACATCAGGTTTTTTTTTTTTTGAGTGCAGAAAAAAAAATATAAGTTTGCAATGCATATTTTTAGTCCTGAAATTAACAAAATATTTTTCACCATCCAGATAAATGATGAATTATGTAGTCATAAGAGTCAACAACAAAAAGAAATAATGTTGTGCTTTTCATGCTTGCCAGAGAAAAGTCATTTGGAGAGCTTGTTAAAAATATATATTTACCAGGTCACTCCCTGCAGATTCTGCATGAATTTTGTAAGCCAAGAAGCTGAGTAGAGTTTCGGGGATTTGAGAAGAGATGCTGAAAGCAGTAAGCGGGATTTATTTTAAGGTCTTAAAAAGATACAAGTAATGATTAAAATGCTTCTTGTATTTATGGGGGGGCAGCTTCATTGCATTTCTTTACATGCAATTCATAGATTAGGTCCCAGGATGTCCCAGATTTGGTAACACTTAGATTTACTACAGCAAAAGTCTTCTTATCCAGGGGACCAGGACTGATAGTTGATTAACAAAAAATTAGTAAATGCAGTTGAGCCATGTAAAGCAGAGAATCATTTAAATAAATTAAATGTACTCATATGATAAGTATTTGATTTTAACTTGAAATACTCATCAACCAATCATTCACCAATGTTTCTAGGAAGGACAAGACCCTACAAGACCCTATGTGGTATACCTTGTCACTTTTAAAGGGAAGATAACCTAAACACCTGTAGCACAGCAAACTCACTGATCTTGACAGTTCTCCAAATATTTCATAATTATATTACTTACAGGTAGTTTAACATATGTTAAATATATTTGGCCTCCATCAAGTCTTCCAAAGAAAGCATTTAACCAAGTTTCCATAAAACAGAAGTAACTGCTTTCTGTTCATATTTATATTAGCAGATATTTAAATTAAATGTATTTAAATAAATTAAATTATGTAACTACACTACTAAGTGGGAACAAATACAATTGATGAAGCAGTATATATAAGTTTCAGTACAAACGCAACTGACAAACATCACTTGGTATTTTCAACAGAGAGTGGGCAGCACTGGTCACTTAGGTAAAATGGTTAAGAGGAAGTCAGTCAACACCAACCACAGAAATATTTTTCTAGATATGTAACCTTTGGCAAGGGAAAAGAAAAGCAAAAATAAACTACTGGGACTACACCCAAATAAAAAGCTTTTGCACAGCAAAGGAAACCATCAGAAAAACAAAAAGGCAACCTACTGAATGGGAGAAAATATCTGCAAATGATACATCTAATGAGGAGTTGATATTCAAAATATATAAAGAATGTATATAATTCAATGCCAAAAAAACCACAGATAATCTAATTTGAAAATGGGGGAAGCACTTGAAGACTTTTTTTTAAAGAAGACATGCATATGGTCTAGAGACACATGAAAAAATGCTCAATGTAATTCATCAGGAAAACGCAAATCAAACCTACAATGAATGAGATAGCACCTCACATGTATCAAAATGGCTAAAAAATGCAAGACATAACAAGTGTTGATGAGGATGGAGAGAAAAAGGAACACTCATGCACTATTAGCAGGAATGCAAACAGGTGCAGCCACTGTGGAACACAGTATGGAGGTTCCTCAAAAAATTAAAAACTGTCATATGATACTGTAATTCCACTACTCAGTATTGACTCAGAGAAAATACAAACACTAATTCAAACACCCCTATGTATACTGTACACTATTTTCAACACCCAACATACAGAAGCAACCCCAGTGTTCATCCATAGATGAAGTTGTAGGGTGTGTGTGTGTGTGTGTGTGTGTATAAATGAAATATAACTCAGCCACCAAAAAAAGAGAGAGAGATCTTTCCATTTTTAACAACATGGATGGACCTAGAGGGTATGATGCTAAGTGAAATAAGTCAGAATAAGACAAATACCATGTGATTTCACTCACATGTGGACTTTAATAAGAAACAAAACGAAACAAAAGAGACAAAAAACAGGCTCATAAGTACAGGGAACAAACTGGTAGTTGCCAGAAGGGAGCTGGGTGGGGAGATAGGTAAAACAGATAATGGGGATTAAGAGTACACTTATCATGATGAGCACTGAGTAACATACAGAATTATTGAATCACTATATTGTACACCTGAAAGTAATATAACACTTCATGTTAGCTATACTTCAATAAAAAAAAAAAATAGAGGAAGTCAGTGAAGAGAATTTCTCCTATGGTTTCATTTCAGAATTTTAATGGTGCTCTGCCTTCACTGTCAGGGCTAGTTTCGTTTGGTTAGTTTTGTTTGTTTACTTTCTCCCTCTATAATTTATCTTTATGAGAACATGGTGGAAATGTTATTCACATGTATTTTGCTCTTTACTGTCCTCCTACGGTTTTAAGCTAAATGAAATAGCTTCTGGGCAAATGACTGCTTTAAAAAAAAAGGGAAGTTATATAATCCAAAGCAAACATTAAAGGAAAACTGCTTTCCGTGAGATGAAAATCATCAATAGCCTAAGTAAAGGAAATTTATTCCTAATACACTTGCAATTAGTCAAGGCATTTCTTTAATAAGATCCTCTATTAATTTTGCAAATCCTATTTCTCTGAGAAATAACACTTTCAGAAGTAAGTGATCATGTTAAATTATACAACACTTAGTACATATAGTGGCTCATCCATAATCAGAATAATTTTTAAATCCTGGATGCTATTCTATGTGACTGATAAAGAAGAAAATAATTATAAACACCCTGAAGGCAAAGGGCCTCTGCTTTCCAACAATCATCATATAAGCAAGAAGATACTCCATTGCTTTGACTTGGAATTTTACCCTGTAATTTTTTATAATTGTGTCATTTTGTAGCAGTGACACTAACTGCCAAATCCCTCCTATTACTTGGCCATGAACACACCCCCGAGATAGCCCAAACTTTGCACATGCTCTTCAGAGATAGTGGGGAACTTGGCCTCACCGCTCTTGAACGAGGCCAGCAGGCAAGAGTAAGAACTTAATGGACAGATGAACTCCTCTTCATTGCCGTCCCCACAGCCAAAAGACAAATTTTCCTCTGATACTTGCTTTTGTCAACAGTGATGAAAAAGACAAAGAAAATGATGAAGAAATCTTGACGGACTAAGCCTGGTGATCATTTAGGAACTTCAGGCTTAGATCATCTACCTACTCGGTTTTGATCTCTTGTACACCTGCCAACCTCTTGGCCGCACCAACACTGGTCCACTTAAAGTCAATTAAAGATTTGATTATACAATGCTCAACTAATAACACGCAGAAAGATTTCAAGTAATGGTGAGAAACTTCTAAGCAATTCCAGCTGTAAAAGTCCCTAATCCAAGTGTCCTCAGTGTAATTTGAATCACTTTCCAACCACAGTTGTTGCCATGCTGGCCCCAGGAAAGAAAGCATTTTATAAATGTGCTCATGTTTGATCATAAGCTCAAAGGACCAAGATTTGGATAATATTATGGACAACTAAAATATTTTTCTGCAGTGAGACTCTTTTTCCTCAACTTCCTTTTAACTCCGAACCCAGGGTAATTTTTAAATTCTGGCCCTCAGCAACAGAAATGCAAGATGTGTCATGGTATACAGATCACAGGAGAATAAACCAAAAGGAATTTATGTAGGAAGACATATGAACTTTGGCACTGATCAATAAGGAAGAGCGGTGAAAAGGTCTCCTGGCGACAGTACAATCACATTATACCCATAAAGAGAGAGGAGTCCATCAGTATCCATTTGAGATACTTCATATAAAGGACAAGTGATTTATTCACTGTTTTTCAACTTCTATCAACTAGGTCAGTTATCTTTTAAGAAAATGACTAAAAACACTGTGAGAGGGAAGAGTATGGAGAAGTTACAGATGCCATAAGGCAGCTGTTAACTCCTGAAAAGCATTGCAGCACAACCTGAAAATCATCAGTCAGTCCCAACTAAGTGCCATTTTCCTAAGTATAGCTAAGATACCCAGCCTTGAGAAATTGGTTAAATAAATGCTTAAGATGCCACAGATAAACATTTTCCAATTAATGTACTTACTTCAGTTCTTTTATTAAGGTGGAGAGGAAAATGCATGAGAAAATTCAGAAGGCTGCAAGACTTTTCAACTGTCCAAAAATCAAGGCAAAAATGCATATGCCAAAATACTGACCTGAAAATAAGTTGAGATTCATAGCAAAAAAGGCACTTTTCACATTAGTACTGATAATATTGCAATGTATTCCATAAAATACTGGCATTTTCCTGGTGTTTATAAGGATTTTGAATATATATATAAAATATCCATTAAAAATAATAAATATATGTATTTATATAAATATTTGTATAATATGTACATGTATTTATGTAAATATATATGTATGTATATAATTATTCCATTAAAATTTGTTCTGATTACAAAAGAGGAGAATGTCATTTAAATTATATTTCAAAAGAAGCAGTCCATTTGGATGAAAAGTATTACTTCCTGGAAATTTTTCAGTTACCATAAACATTTATGTAATTACATTTACAGGCAATTCTTAATTTTGTGGATTACATTCAATATTTACCGAGCTCATACTGAGTTTCAAGCACTGTGCTAGGCACTGAAGATAAAAAAAAAAAAAAAAAAAAGAGTAACAGTCATCAGGGGCCCACGGAAGGCAATACGCTTAGTGGGTAGACTTAGGGGCTCTGCACCCAGCACTTCTTAATTATGTGACATAAGTTAAGTGTTTTCAGAAGCTTTATCTGATGAAGGTGTACAAAGTACAAATGGCTCCCTAGAGGGTTTCTGTCTGATTATAGCTACCACTATATTTATTTCCAAAGTATCCCCTTTGGAATCCTTGCTCCTTTTAATTTTGCAGGGTCCCTCCCGACACGGCTCTCCTGTTTATTCCACACGGACTGAGCTGTCAATGGGAATAAACCATCCTTATTCCTAAGAGCACTTTAAAATAAAAATTTACAGGAACAATTCCTAAAGCTAATCATCCCTCTCTCTCACCGTTATTAGTATGAGCATTACAATCGCTAACAGACTGTTTTGGAAGAATATGAGTCATCTGCAGAACCTTAAAGCCTTACGCATTTTATTTATTTGTTTTTAATTAATTATTTGAGAAACAAGTACTTCCGAGATTTCAAGAAGCCAAATTTGCGGCTTCTGGCAGAAGCTTCAATCTGGAGAGCACTGCCTACTCCGGTGACAAAGGAGAAAGGCAAGCTGTTGGAGCCTATGAATCACGAAGAGACTTTTCAAGCTCCATTTTTGGTTGTTACTAGGAAGCGGGGGG
>LNAC01000067.1:2165231-2226885 GCA_002007465.1 Ailurus styani | reverse complement strand
GGGGCGGGGGGGAGGGGGGAGAGCGTGACACTAACATGTTTTTCAGAAAAGATTCAGTTGCGATTTAAGGGTCTCACTCCCAACGCTAACATACTTAATGACAGAGAAAAAGAAATCTCACCGGGCTTCTTCTCCTGCTACAGAATGGTATATCTTGAAATCAAGACTATTTTAATTACTTTAAAATGTACAAATCATTCACCCTTTTTAGAACTCTAGCATGCTGAGTTCCTTATGGAAAGATACATGATTCTCTACAGGACTATAAATCATGAAGGGTATACAGGCTTGAAGGTGGAGCAGGCTTGAGCATGAAGGAATATGCGCTCCCTACAAATGCACCAGAAATACTCTCCAGGCCTGTTCGTTCTTGACAAAATGTTTTTAAATGAGGCTTCTGGTTTACTCGATGGTGTACGGCATCTCTTCAGTTAGGTGCGACGACTCTATTTGGCACCTTAACTCATGCTCAAGAAACATTAGCTCCATAATCATAATTAACTATATATCCATGTATTAAGAACTAGACAAAAAAAGAAAAAGGCTTCAAACAGTTTCGGAAGCCTCTTTGTTAGAATTCAATGAAACAAAGCTTACATGCTTACATATGAAATGAATTCCCTTGGTGGAAATTACACTTTCTCCTCTGCTCGAACCTCGGTGTCAAATAAAGGAAATGCTGGCAACAAAATTTAATGATCTTAAAAAGAGGCACTATTCATTTTCCAGTTTTATAAGCAGTGTTTCCCTTAGGAGTATTTATGGCTAAAAAAAGATACATAAACTTAATATTTAAAATAATTTAACACATCAATTCTAACCTCAGATTTTGAACAGTTTCCAAAAACAGACGTACCTAATATCTTTACTCACTCGTATATACACCAAATCAAGAGGGAACATTAAGATATTAGAAATCAGTATAATTCTGAACAATAAATTTTATACTAGAAATAAGCCTTCTAAGAGATCTAAGAAATGATCAAGTTTTAACATTAATAGATGCTAACTTTTACTTAATATCAAATGCTTTAATATCTACAAATAAAAGAAATGGCTGCAAACTTGAGAACAGTGCTGTTTCTACCTACATTTAAAAAAACCCACAAGTCAAAGTTCAACACTCGAGGATACCAATTCCAGCCTCACTGTATACCTGAGGCAAATGATTTAACCTCTACAAAGCTCCATTTCCTTATGAGAACACGAAGGTAACAAAACAAATTTATATGGTGGTTGTATCAAATTAAATAGCATACTTAAAGCATTTAGCATGGTAAGAATAATTGAAAGCTCTGATTAATCCAAGATAAAAACTTCCCCTTTCTAGCCAAATCGCAACTGCTTCTATTTTGGGGCTGCTTTTTCTCCCTGTAAGTACTCTGTGTAGCCAAACAGCTTGGGACTAGGTAAGTTTAAGACATAATTACCAGTAGACACACACTGAATTCTGTTTAGTGACATGCATGCTGATAGATTTCAGGGAAGTGTACCCATTTGCAACATACTTTGAAATGTATCAAAAAACTCAGATGCACTTGGTAGATGGAAAAATTGTTGGACAGATGGACAGATAGGTGATTAAGGAAATAGTATAAAATGTTAATGGTAGAATCTAGCTGGTATGTACATGGGTATTCAATGTACATTTCTTTCAACTATTCAGTATGTTTGGCCTTCTCTGTATATAAAGTTGGGGGAAAATGTCCAGCATGCCTCACTGAAACCTCGGAATCTTAAATTCCAAAATTCAATTCCAGATAAGGGGGGATGGTGGGGAGAAATTTAACTGCCTTCTTCTTTGAGACAAAAATAATGCTTGGAAGATGCTAAGTGAATTTTTTTTTTTTTGCCCCAGGGGTACAGGTCTGTGAATCATCATGCTTATTACACCTTTCACAGCACTCACAATAGCACAAACCCTCCCCAATGTCCATAACCCATCCACCCTATCCCTACCCTCTCACCCCCCAGTAACCCTCAGGATAAGTGAATTTTAACCAAAAAACAGGAAGCCTGAGTTGTCTGGCTAATGTCTGAATCACAAACATGAAATCAATGATTTTTTTTCCTCATTATGTAAAATACTATGTCAGTAAGTCATGAGATTTCCTCTAAAACTTCATTGTGTTGAAGAACATACCAATAATAGATGGCATTGGAAAGAATGTGTTATAAAGTAAATCTTTGTAGCTTATGTTTTAACTTTTAGGAAGCAGGTCTGTGTCTGTAACTCTCAAAATCTGCCCTCTGCCCTACTTCTCCACCTCCACACCCAAGTCAGCAGGTAGACACCCTTGCTTGTTGAATGCTTGAGAAGATTTTAGCAGAAACTCAAGAGTTCCTTTCTTTTCACCTCTCATTTATCTAGCAAGATACTGAATTATTCCTTTTGACGTGTGTGGTCTTCATTTGCATATCATCTAAAAGTGCTATTCCTTATGACTTGGTAAAAATAAAGTATTTGCTTAACAATGGAGCAGGAGTACATTGTTTCTGATCGGAAATTATAAGACTATAATTGCAAAGAAGTCTCTCCTTGCAAACTGCATGATAATTAGGGTTAAAAATTTGCTGGCACATAGTTTTCTTGTTTTATTTTGCTTTGTATGGAGTTTTCTTGATACGGTACTTTTTAAAATAGAGAAAAGAGGTATTGATGGGGAAATATTTAACTCATACATTTTTGGTAGCAGCCCCAAATTTCACAGGCAATCCCTAATCAAACGTGTAGTATTTCTTTGCTCCAAAAGATTTCCCATGGACTTTGAAATTCTTGAAAATGTCAAGAATATGTCTTTCCTTTTTTGAACTGTCTTGGTGATTAATACTAAGTGTTCACTGGAGAAAGGAATATCCTCAAAACATAGCTTAGCAGCAGTGAGTATATGGATGGAATGAAGGTCTGACTCACCTGCACTAAATTCTTGGACAATATTAGTTGGAAATAAGGCAATTTTTCTGTTTTGTCTTTTTCACTCATAACTAATGGTGACCCTGTTACATCAAAAAAAAAAGTTCAGCTGTCACTTCATTGCTAATGGCAGAAAGGAATATGGGACATTCAGCAATTATAGTCTTGATAATTTTCAGTGTGTAGTTTAATAAGTACTGACATTTTTAGCCCACAGATTCAAAACAATTTGATGGAATTTGCCAAGGGTTATAATCTTGTTGACATATCTTTTTGCTCTTTAGGGAAGGACTTTTCATCTAAACCTCAAGGCGTTGGTTTGAATTCCCACAGACCCAAGCATATGTTCAAGAGACTCGTATTCTATCCTTCTTGGATAATTTAGATAATCACATGGAATGAATTATCCTTCAATGCCAACTATATTCTCCTGTAGTAGGTTCACATGATATATGATGCCACAAGGTGGAACAGGACAGGCAATGATCAAGATAGACTAGAGGCAGGAAATTGGCTTTAAGTTTGCAACATTAAGGCAGAGATATCATTGAATGACTGACTCCCTATACGCAGGTTTCTCTGTATGCTTTTTGGAAGTTTCCTGTGATTTTTTGTTTTTTTGTTACCCAGGCCCCTACAAACACATATAGGATCGAAAGTAGTTTCTCCCAAGTAATCAGCAAGCTTTCATTTAATAAACATTATGAATCAATCATCCACTGAGTCTTGTTTCTCATAGTCACTACCAGGAAGTATAGCGCAAATTTAGCCTACCCACAGGAAATTAGAAGACTTTGATAATATTTGTTAATGTTGTTATTGCTACAAGTCTTACTTCTGGCCCCACTTTTATGCCTCTTCTTTTGCTTTTAACACATACTTTTAACTTATACATTGCCTTATTATATATTTCATAGATTTATATAAGCAGTAATACAGTTGCAAGTGTTTTAACAATGGATTCTCCAGAGGGAAGGTGTATGTTTAGTATAGCACGATATATGGATATACAGAACAAAATTTGTAAAAAATAATATGACTGGTATATATAAACACATTAACTTTGTGTTTTGGATTTTGAAGAGTCAACTGATTTTTTTGAAAAATATTTTTATTTATTTACTTGAGAGAGAGAGAGAGAGAGAGAGTGCGAGCATAGAAGAGGGAGAAGTAGACCCCTACTGAAGGGGAAGCCTGATGTGGGGCTGGATCTCAGGACCCTGGAATCATGATCTGAGCCAAAGGTAGACGCTTAATTGACTGAGCCACCCAGGCTGCCCTTGAAGAGTCGACTGATTCTTAAAGATTATTTTTGTTGATATTTCCCTAATATTTGTATACTTACCCAACTTATGGTTGTTTTTTTTTAATATTGTTTTATTAGCACACATCTCCCCTAGCCCTCTAAGATTCAGCCTTCTTCATTACTCTTCAATACTGTCCAGTGCTTAGCTCACTGCTGAGAACCTCCCAGGTAGATCTCCAAAACTTACAATGAACACAAATAAGTAAATTCAAGCTTTATATAGATACACTCTATATGATGGGTCAAAAAATACAGTTAGATTGCTTTTCCTTAATTTTAATTCTCCCACCCACCCTCCACAAACCCTTGCCAACCACCAATCTTTTCCATGAGTCTTTCTGTGCTCCTCTGGATTCCACATATGAGATCATATGGTATTTGTCTTTTTCCGTCTAATTTATTTCACTTGGCATACACCCCCTGAGTCCATCCATGGTTTCAAAAACAGCAAGACTTCATTTTTATGGCTGAATAATATTCCATTGTAAATATATACAACTTCTTTATCCATTCATCCATTTATGGACACTTGAGTTGTTTCCATATCTTGGCAATTGTAAATAGTGAACACAGAGGGTACAGATATCTTTTTGAGCTAGTGGTTTTATTTTCTTCAGATAAATACCAGAAATAGAACTGCTGGATCCTCTGGTAGCACTAAAATTTTTAATATTTTGAGGAATCTCCATATGGTTTTCCATAATCGTTACACCAGTTTACATTTCCACCAACAGCACACAAAGGTTCCCTTTTATCTATATCTTCATAAACACTATTTCTTGCCTTTTCTATAGTAGTCATTCTAACAGGTGTGAGGTAACATCTCATTGTGGTTTTGATTTGCATTTCCCTGATAATTAATGATGAACATCTTCTTATGAACCTGTTAGCCATCTGTAAATCTTCTTTGGAAAAAAATATACAATCAGATCTCCTGCCCATTTTTAAATTGAATTGTTTTTTATTTTTTTATTGAGTTGTATCAGTTCTTTATATATTGGGAATATTAGCCCCTTATTAGATTTATAGTTTGCAAATATTTTCTCCCCTTCCGTAGGTTGCCTTTTCATTTTGTTGGTTTCTTTTGCTGTGAAGAGGCTTTTTACTATGATACAGTCCTATTGATTTTTCCTTTTGTTGCTCTTGTTTTGTCAGATTAAAAAAATCATCACCAAGATCTATGTCAAGAAGTTTATTTCCGGGGCACCTGGGTGGCTCAGTTGGTTAAGTGGCTGCCTTTGGCTCAGGTCATGATCCCAGGGTCCTGGGATAGAGCCCAGTGTTGGGCTCCCTGCTCAGCAGGAAGCCTGCTTCTCCCTCTCCCACTCCCCGCCCCCAATTGTGATCCCTCTCTTGCTGTCTCTGTCAAATAAAAAAATAAAATCTTTAAAAAAAAGTTTATTTCCTCGTTTCAGATCTTACATTTAAGTCTTTAATCCATTTTGAGTTGTTTTTGTGTATGATATAAGATAGCGGTCAAGTCTCTTTTTGGCAGGTGGCTTTTCAGTTTTTCTCAACACCATTTATCAAAGACACTGTCCTTTCCCCATTATATGATCTTTGTTCCTCTATTTTAAGTTAATTGACCATATATGCATGGGTTTACTTTTAGGCTCTCTATTCTGTTCCACTGATCTATGTGTCTGTTTTTATGCCAATACCATACTGTTTTAATCAATGGTGTTTTGTAATCTAGTTTGAGATCAGGGAGCATGATGCCTCCAGTTTTGTTCTTCTTTCTCAAGATTACTTTGGCTATTTTGTGTGCGTATATGATTCCACACATATTTTAAAAGTATTTGTTATTTCTAAGCAAAGGCATTTTTATAGGGATTATACTGACTATAGACTGCTTTGGGTGTTTGGATATTTTAACAACATTGATTCTTCTAGAACACAAGCATAGAACATCTTTCCATCTGTGTCTTAAGTTCTTTCATTACTGTCTAGTGATTTTCAACATACAGATCTTTATTTCCTTTGTTCAATTTATTCCGACGTATTTTATTCTTTTTGATGCAATTGTAAATGCGTTTTATTTCTCTAACAGTTCATTAATAGTGAAAAGATATGCAACAGATTTTTGTGTACTGATTTTTTATCATGCAACTTTACCAAATTTATTAAGTTGTAACAGTTTTTTGATGGGCTCTTTAGGATTTTCTATATATAATATACTATCTGCAAACAGTGACAGTTTTAGTTCTTCCTTTTCAATTTGGATGCCTTTTATTGTTTTTCCTACCTAATTGCTCTAAGACTTCCAATACTATGCTGAAAAAAAGTGGCAAGACTGGGCATCCTTGTCTTATTCCTGATCTTAGAGGAAAGCTTTTCACTACTCGGTCTGATGTTAGATGTGGGCTTATTATATATGGCTTTTAGAATGTTGAGGTATGTTTCCTCTATTCCCACTTTATTAAGGGTTTTTATCACAAACAGATGCTGCATTTTGTCAAATGCTTTTTCTGCACTTCCACACAGAAGATTTATAGATGTTGAACCATCCTTGTATCCTTGAATGATTTTTATATTCCAATCACAGAAGAATTGACAATCTCCACTTAAAAGGATCACAATACCAAATCCATCTCACAAAACTCAAATATCATAAAATCAAATATTATATAACACAAAATACATGTATCTTGTTTTCCCTTTACCACACGGCATAGATATTATCAAGATACTCATTTTTCCCAGTCTAAGGACATTATAGATTGATTATAAGTTTTTGACATAGTATTTTACTTGTCAATAAAAACAATGCTATGCTACTATTTTTCTAAATATTTCCACAATCTTCAAAATAAGAAGTCAGAAGAACAAGATCTTCATTTTATATCTCAAAGAATAATAAGCTCTATAAAAATGCAAGTGATTAATGCAAAAAAGACTTAAGAAAGCTACCTGATTTTAAACTCCATAACTTCTAGCATGAACTAAAATACAAACCAAAGCACTGAAACAATTGTTCTTGGCTCTGACTCACTCCACTCCTGTTTCTACTTCCATGCTCATCTAGCACCAGCCTCTTGTATCCTATGAATAGTTCCCAAAACACCTGCTTTTCAGTTTCCTCCTTTATTAGGAGTTTAGCCTGTATCTTCAGCTCATTGAGATTCTCATTTCCAGATACACAAAACCAAAGTCATTCCTTTTGTTCATTATATACCAACCATGCATAAAGTTAATAAATCATTTAACTTAGCACAAAGGTTGCATCTTTTTTCTCACTCTTTAGATCTTACCATAGCACAGAACTCACATGGAAAAGTAAGTATGATCTCACTGAGGACACTGAGCCCAAGAATTTGGATATTTACAATTTCAACTTAGGAGAAAGAAGAGGAGCCCAGAAATTTGAAAAGATATACAGGCATACCTGTTTTACTGCACTTTGCTTTACTGTGCTACACAGATAATTGTATTTTTTACAAACTGAAGGTTGGTGGTAGCTGTTCATCAAGCAAGTCTGTGTTATTTTTCCAACAGCTTTTCTCACTTTGAGTCTCCGTGTCACATTTTCATAATTCTCACAATATTTCAAACTTCTTTACTATTATTATATTTGTTATGGTGATCTGTGATCAGTAATTATAACTCACTGAAAGCCAGATGGTAGCATTTTTTAGCAATAAAATATTTTTAATTAAGGTATGTACATTTTCTTTAGACACAATGGTATTGCACACTTAATAGACTACAGGATACCATAAACATAACTTCTATATGTACTAGAAAACCCAAAGAATTCATTTGACTTGCTTTACTGTGATATTTGCTTTGGAACTGAACCCACAATACCGGGCGCCTGGGTGGCTCAGTGGGTTAAAGCCTCTGCTTTCGACTCAGGTCATGATCTCAGGGTCCTGGGATCGAGGCTCGCATCGGGCTCCCTGCTCAGCGGGGAGCCTGCTTCCCCCTATCTCTCTCTGCCTGCCTCTCTGCCTCCTTGTGATCTCTCTCCCTCTGTGAAATAAATAAATAAAACCTTTGAACCCACAATACCTCTGAGGTATGCCTATGTCATACACATAAATATACATTATATAGTATTCCCTACATTTAGCATAAAAGGCAGGTGATAAGGAAAGAGGAACCTTTTCTCATCATTAAAGGACAGACTGTTTTGTCATTCATTTTTGATCAAAAGGATCTAAAGAGATTAATGAATCATTCAGCTATTTGGCCTGTGAAGACTCATTAATCATAGCACCCTCCCATCTACACTAGGAAGGAAGGAAGGAAGGAAGGAAGGAAGGAAGGAAGGAAGGAAGGAAGGAAGGAAGGGAGGGAGGGAGGGAGGGAGGGAAGGAGGAAAGACAGACAAGTTTATCTGCTGTGAATAATGGCCCAAAAATATCACATCCTAATCTCTGGAACCTGTGACTGTTATCCTACATGGCAATAGGGACTATGCAGATGTGATTAAGGATCTTGAGATGGTAGGATTATCTGGATTATCTGGGTAGCCTTAATGCCATCTCAAAGATCCTTATAAGAGGGAGTCAGAGAAAAATCTAAAAACAACAGAGGCAAAGGCAATATGAGGACTAAAACCTAAAACAAGACACTAAGCTGCTGGCTTTGGGGAGGGAGCAAGAGGCCAAGAGCCAAGGAATGCAAAGAATGCAAATCTAGAAGCTGGAAAAGGAAAGAAAATGAATTTTCCCTTAGAATCTCTGGAGGGAGCAAGGCCTGCTGGAACCTTGACTTTGCACCAGTGAAACTGAGTTCATACTTCTGACCTCCAGGATCATAGAAGAATAAATGTGTGTTGTTTTAAGCCCCTGAGTTTGTGATAATTTGTTTTTAGAAGCTAAAGGAAATGAATATACCTACATTAAACTATAAAGAATTTTGCTACCAAAATCATCTTAATGAAAATGAAAATTCAACAAAATACTAAGAAAAAGATACCCACAATGTGTATAATTGACAGAAGATATGTATCCAAAATATATAAAGAATTCTTATGAGATAACAAGAGCACAAACCCTTAATAACAAAGTGGGCAAAAAGCAGAAAAGGGCATTTCATGCATGACTCCTAAATATATGAAAAGAGATTCAACTTCACTAGCAATCATTAACATGACAATAAAAAACCAGTCAGTTTCATTTCACACCCATCAGATTTGTCAGTATGCAGAACTAGAATATGTATATACAATTCGCTAGGGAAGACTGTCTACTGTTACATACAGCCCATAGACTCATTCCATATACACAATATCCACAATTAAAAGTGTTTACCTACAAAAGTTCAATGACACAACTTCCCAGGACTGTTATAATAACAGAGTAGATAGTACATCTAAGATCCACCTTCCTATTTGAATTGTTCATTATTGATTATTGAAAAAGTTATAGGTCTTACATGTAAGATCACATATAACAAGCTTGCACTGAGTGTCACTTAAAGTATGTTAGCTGCAACACATTTAAAAGACCTACCATGTTGGTACATTTTAATTTGTTAAAAATGTAAATCTGCAAATATATACTCTTTAATATCTTTAGATAGTAAGCTGCTTATATGCCCCAAAACTCTGCCCTTTAATCCAAGCCAAATTCAAAAATTCCTTCAAGCAAGATTAAAAACTACACATTCCAACATCTAAAAAATTTCTACTCATCTTTGTTTTTCTCAGGATGAAGAGTCACTAGCTACTTACTGGTTTTTTTCAGACCTAGTTCTTAAGATGAGTTGCAGCTGTGAAAATGTAGTCATTTTGACTAATCAAGCCCCAAAGGGATGACTAGATTGAGAGAGATTTAACAACAGAAGAGTGGACGATTTTCTAACTGAACAGTTGCACTGGGAGGAGAACGGGAAAAAAAAAAAAGTGGTCCCTCTCTCTCTTCCAGTTTCCAGAATTTCCTCCTGATTGGGGTTCCAGTGGGCACAAAGGGAGAAGCTGAAGATGCTGCAATGGACAGAAACTGTAACTCTCCTTAAAACTGACCCCAAAGATGCCATCAGGCGGCAGAGATTTTCCACTCAAGACTCTGAGAAAAGAAGAAAAGAACACAGCACCAGCTTTGTTAGATGCTCGACTGCTTTATGCAACAACTGAAGAATCCCTTCCCGGTTGTCTTTCTCATCCATTCTCCCAGGAAATACGTTAAAATGCTGATTCCTGAACCCCAATTCTGATCTACAGAATCAAAATCTCTGAGGTGGTACCCAAACATCAGTTAAATTATTCTCCCAACACATATTCAAATGTAACTCTACAAGAAACAACAGCTCTCTTAAGATAGGAGAGATGTCTTTTCCTTTAGTTTATGTACGGGGCCAACACTCCCCAGTCTGAACTAAGTGCTATTTAGGGTTCATATCCTTTCTGACCAATCATGTCAGGGCCACACTAGTAAAAAATATATATATATATTCTAAATGTTACCTTCTCCCTTACATCTCAAGTGCCAAATATAGGAGCTGACCGACATGTAAAAGATATTCCATAAATATTTTTTGAATGAAAAGATCAGAAAAATGGACTTAAAAGGAATAACTACTACATATCCAATATTATTTTGGTATAAAATCTAAAATTCATTACTTCTTTGAAATGTGCACTTTTGGATAAATAATACAATGTACCCAGGATCCATAAACCTAGAAAGTGCACAGGCTTTTTATTTGTTCCAACCTGACCCTGGAATTTTAAGTGTTAAAGAATTTGAGGCAACAGAAAAAAGAGGGGTTTTGAAACCATGGATTTGCCACTTACAAAATAATAGCAATGAGGCTCTGAACGTGGAAAGGGAGAACCCAGGGAGGAGAGAGAGATGATCAGGCTCTAGCCCCAGAAACCGGGATTTGCAGAGAGGAAATACAGAGGAAAGGAGGATTAATTTAGGCCAGTGGTTCTCTTTTAACAGCATGTTCCTTTAGGCTGCCAAATATATAATCAAATATTATAGACTGGGGGGTGGGGTAGCTAAGCAATGTCTCCTAGTTTTTGGAAACTAGAAATCCAACACCAAGGTTATCAGCATGGTTGGTTTCTGGTGAAAGGTTTTTCTTGGGGTTGCAGAAGGCTGCCTTCTTGTTCCGTCCTTACACACTGTGGGGTGGGGGGCACCCTCACTCTATTCTCTAACCCTACTTCCCAATATTCCCAAATACTCCCTATTTGGGAGGTTAGGGTTTCAACATATCAATTTGTTGAGGCAGGAGGTGGGGCGAATTTAATCCACAGAACTGCATTTCAAAAGTTTCAGAATTATTGTGATAACCAGCTAAGGCTCACACCTACAAATTCAGAAACCAAACATTATTGTTTGACTTAAGGAGAAAGAAGGCTCTCCTCTCTACCTCTTCCATATTCACATACCTACATTGTCCCCAACTCCCATTTTAAAAAAACCTAAGTGAAAAAGTACTATAAATTAGACCATACTTTCCTGTTTCCTTATGTACTGTTGTAACATGCAATACAGATGAGCTATTTAGTAATTTGAGCTTTGTAATCAGATGACTCTAGGTTCAGATCCCTAATAACAGCGGTCATATGTGATATCAGAGAAGGCCTGTAAGACACCTCTCCCTCCCTAAACATGTGGCAGCTCAGACATCATTCATTCTTACCCCTTTTCCACTAAGCTGAGATAAAGCCTCAGAGCCATTCTTAACATAGCATTCAACTCAAGTAGAAACGGCACTTGAAATGAGACCTATTTTCCATCCGTACTCTAAAAACTTCCATCTTATGCCAAAAGGCCCATGAACAAACTTATTTCCTTCATTAGACAAAGCTTTAGTACACTTTTTTAAAAAGGCTAACCCAGGGCACATGGGTGGCTCAGTGGGTTAAGCCTCTGCCTTCGGCTCAGGTCATGATCTCAGGGTCCTGGGATCAAGCCCCGCATCGGGCTCTCCACTCAGCAGGGAGCCTGCTTCCTCCTCTCTCTCTCTGCCTGCCTCTCTGCCTACTTGTGATCTCTCTTGCTCTGTGTCAAATAAATAAATAAAATCTTTAAAAATTTTTTTAAATTAAAAAAAAATAAAAAGGCTAACCCAGAAGTTTAGAAAAATAATGGAAGATACTGAATGATTACTACTATGCAAGCCAGAAAAAACAATCTGAGTTTTCTTAACATACGTAGCAGAAATAGAATCAAGAAAGAGATTTTTCTCCAGTGTTGATAAATAATTGACAGATAATATATTGTGAGTTTAAGACATATAACAAGTTGATTTGATGCATATATATTGTGAAATGATTAGCATTAGTTAACGCCTCCATTGCCTCATGTAAATACCCTTTCCTTTTTATGTTGAAAACATATAGATCCACCCTCTTAGCAACTTTCAAGTATCTAATACAATACTGTTAATTGTAATCACCATGCTGTACATTAGGTCCCCAGAACTTACTCATCTTATAATTGGAATTTTGTATCATTGACCAACATCTCCCCATTTCCCCCACTCCCCAGACTCCCACCATGCTATTCACTCTCTGAGTTTGACTTTTTTAGATTCCATATTTAAATGACATCATGTAGCATTTGTCTTTCTCTGTATGAGTTACTTCACCGAGCATAACACCCTCAAATACAACCATGCTGTCACAAATGGCAGGATGCCCTTCTTTCTCATGGCTGAGTAAAATTCCACTGTATGTATGTGTACACACACACACCCCACATCTTCTTTATCCACTCATCTATGCACAGACCCTTAGGTTGTTTCCATGTCTTGACTATTGGGAATAATACTGCAATTGCAATGAACACAGGAGTGCAGATCTCTCTTCAAGATCCTGATTTACGGGGCGCCTGGGTGGCTCAGTGGGTTAAAAGCCTCTGCCTTCACCTCAGGTCATGATCTCAGGGTCCTGGGATCGAGGCCCACATCGGGCTCTCTGCTCAACAGGGAGCCTGCTTCCCCCCCTCTCTCTGCCTCTGTGCCTACCTCTCTGCCTACTTGTGATCTCTCTCTCTCTCTGTGTCAAATAAATAAATAAAATCTTTAAAAAAAAAGATCCTGATTTACTTCTTTGGATATACACAGAAATGTGATTGGTGAATCGGATGGTAGTTCTATTTTTTAATTATCTGATTAACTTCCATACTGTCTCCCCCAAGCAGTTTTACCCATTCAGATTCCCAACAATAAATTGTGCCCTTTTCTCCCCAGTTTTGCCAACTTCTCTTTTTCCTTTTGACGACAGCCATACTTCACAGGTGTAAGGTTGGTGTCTCAAGGTTTTGATTTGCATTTCCCTGATAAGTGATGTTGAGCATCTCTTCATGTATCTGTTCACCATCTACATGTCTCCTTTGAAAAAATGTCTATTCAGTCCGTCTGCTACTTTTTTAACTGTATTCTTTGGTTGGGAGTTTTTTGCTATGAGAGTTCTTTATATATTTTGGACATAAGCCCTTGTCAGATCTGATTTTCAAATATTTTCTCCAATTCTATATATTGCCTTTTCATTTTCTTTTGCTACAGAGAAGCTTTTTTGTTTAATGTAGTCCCACTCTTTTATTTTTGCTTTTGTTGCTTGTGCTTTTGGTATCACATCCAAAAACTTGTTGGCAAGAGAAAGAGATTAAATTCAAGATAGGATTTCCAAGAGGTGGAAATGGAAGCAAATTTAGAAAAGAAGATGACACAACTTTCCAGTCATTTCTGGCAGAGAACGTCATTCAGAGTTCCCTGAAAGCCCATAAAAGAGCACTTTTGCCATGGGGATTTCTATCTTGTCTGCCTTAATTCTCCACACTGACCTTTAACTTCAGAATTTACATGCTACTTGGAATTACAATACTGTTAATAACCTGTGCTAAATAATTTACTGTTTTTACTTCCTAAATAACTTACAATTTCCATACTCCTCTCATCTAATATTTCAGATGTCATCAAAAACCTGAGTTGTGCCTAAAAAGATTATGTTTCTCTAGATATTATTCAATAGGTGATGTTTTATAAACACATACAGAAGCACCACGTTTGCTGGAAGGCAATTGTAGATGATTTTAAAGTAAAGTAGTTCCTGAATAATTATCATCAACAACATAGAACTTGAACTAATTTTTCAAATTCAGGAAGCGTCCATCGGTTTCTGTGGTAAGAACGCTGCAGATGTATGCTTCAGGGAAGTGACCGTGAAGGCAATGTGGAAAACAGACTTTGGGGGTGAGAGACTAGAAACAGAAGACCGTGACAGATGGCTGGGTGGGAGATGACAAAGATCAGCCAAGGTTGCAGGAATGAAGAGGAGTTGGCACTTAGAAAACCAACAGGACGTTTCACTTTTCTCATATTAGCATTACAACATATTGGAAGGAAGAAATGAAGTTTGGAGGGTAGGCAAAACATGGATTTTGGATGCCAAACCCAGGCAACTAGAAGGATACTTAGATTTTTGGGGTAGCTAGGGAAGTGAAAATTCCAGTCACTCTGAGGTTTAAGAATGGCTTAGAGGTCTTTCAAGGTTAAACATGAACAAATAGGTCTCAAAATCTGCCAAAAAATAAATAACAATGAGAATGGTATGTAGTGATCTCTGCCTTCTCCTACTTCGTGATTAATCATTTTTAAAGGTTGCCCTCACCGGGTTCTGAAAGGCAGAGGCGCACCCATGAGCTCCAAGGCTTTGAACCTGACTTCCCAGTCCAGTGCGGAATTGCGAGGGCTCCAATAATTAGAGGACATCAATTACACACTTAGTGAAAAAGTGGCAGCCTCGCAGTGTGCAAAAGCAGCTTAGGTAACCTCTTCCCTAAGGTCAGGTAACAAAATAACTCCTGCCAGAAAAGACACCTGAAACTCTGAAAGGGTGCTTGGGGGTTCGGCCATCCTCTGTGTAAAGAAGTCCTACAAAATCTAATTATGGTGCTTGCCAATCCACCATTAACATGCAGTGAACAAACACTCAAGTGCTAGTTTCTAATTCCTCTCAATGGTAGTTGGGTTAAAAGTCATAACAACAATGAAATAATTCTCCTGGGCGCCTGGGTGACTCAGTGGGTTAAAGCCTCTGCCTTCGGCTCAGGTCATGATCTCGGGGTCCTGGGATCGAGGCCCGCATTNAATGGTAGTTGGGTTAAAAGTCATAACAACAATGAAATAATTCTCCTGGGCGCCTGGGTGACTCAGTGGGTTAAAGCCTCTGCCTTCGGCTCAGGTCATGATCTCGGGGGTCCTGGGATCGAGGCCCGCATTGGGCTCCCTTCTCAGCAGGGAGCCTGCTTCCTCCTCTCTCTCTGCCTGTCTGCCTACTTGTAATCTCTCTCTCTCTCTCTGTCAAATAAATAAACAAAAACTTTAAAAAAAAAAAAAAAGAAAGAAAGAATTCTCTTAAACCAGGCATACGTGAAGCTGCATGAGGGTACAAGGGGAAATACGGGGACAGATGATCAGTGTTATCTGACACATCAGGCCAACCCTGCTGCCCGTATAATCGGACTTGCCCTTCCTCCTTTACCTTAACTACTGTTAGGGCAAATTTGCTAAGTTTCTGATGCCAGGCCAGGCGTTTCACTCCAAATTTGCAATCATTAGCATAGATTCATACTATCAAGGCAATTTTACAGATGACAAAATTAGATCTAAAGAATTAAATAACTTGCTCCAGACCAGAGGCTAGTACAGAACTTAACCATCTGCCTTTTTCACTTGCAGGCAAAATACTAATGATAAGAAGCAATAGATATAAATGCAAAACACATAAAATGCAAAATGTTACTCAAAGATTCTGCAACAGCTCAGACAGAGTATAAAAGGGAATACTCAGAAGCCACTTGCAAATGGAAAAATAAATACCATAATGAATTTATGTAGAGAGCTCAATCCTGGTAGAACAATGTAGCTATTTTAAAATCTAAACAATAAAATTTTACTTTGCTTGGGCTTAAAGGATAAAATCACAAAGCTGGCCAAAAAAAGTAGTCCCGCTATTAAATTAGTGTTTCAAGAAAAGTTTGTATCCACTGACCAACATTTCACTGTTTAATTAGCTCCAATATTCAAATTAAAGTGGATGCCCTAATAATACATAATGGAATAACGTCTAAAACCTTGTAAAAGATGCCAGAAAATGTATTTTCAGTGTTTTTAAGAAAGTATCACATAGAAAGAAGAGGTAATTTTAAAAAGAGAGATATTTTAATTTTTTTTATATAACCAAGACTAATAATTCATTTTTATATAACAGTTAATGCTGAAATATCTAGGGCTATAGGGTAATGGAAAGACTGTCAAGCAGTAACACATGAAAGCATCATGCAAGGCTTTGGGGGTCTGGGTGTCTGCGATTGGCAAAGGGGCTGGGCTAACCTACCTATCTTTACAATTTATTTCAAAATTAAAGATTCCCAGATACACAAACAAGAGTGGCATTACACTGCTCTCCTTTCTTTTATCCTTCTTCCTTAAAGAATCTCTTCCAGACAGTTCACATATTTATAATCTATTGTTTTAACCAAGTCTATCTGCTATTTCTCAAATCAAATTTTTCTAGAAGATGAAAACTAATAACTTAGAATTTATGTTTCACAGCTGTCTTCTTTTACTCCTAATTAGATAAAAATTGAGTGTACTTATTAAAATAATACACAGACCAAGTAGTTCCACAACAAAGAAAAAACTTTGGAAGGCATATTTAACAAAGGCTGCCCACCCAACAATGAGAAAAAACAAAAAAAGTCTCCAAAAAAACTCATAAAATTTGTGCTATTTCTGCAAATTTTGAACTCAACTCTAGTTCAAATGACTGTTTTGTGACCTCATAACCATAAGATGGGAAGCACATGTATAAGATCTCATTTTACCATGCAAACTTAAAATTGGTGATAGGGGAAGACAAGTCTCTTGATGAACTGGAGCACGAAGCAGCGGTTAAGGAAGAGAAAGAGGAAGAAATATTCTACCTTGAAATTTAAACTTCATCTGTCATACATGCAGCCACAATGAGGAAATTAACAGATTAAGTGATTTCTATATTCAGACTGGATGTGTCTAGAACATTAACTACACAAAACAAAGCTAGAAACACAAAAACTGAGTAAATGTCTTACTGTGAGACATTTTAAAATAGTGTACTAGTCATAATTTAGTCTTAAAGTAATTTCTTTAAGGCTACCCTGAAATGCTTTTAAAAAGCACTGATTTAAAGTATGACCCATGGCCATTAATTACATCACACTACAATCACCTAAATACAACTCAGGGCACCCTAAGTGGTTCACCAATTGGCACCTGTTCATCTCTTCCACCAACTCTTCACCTTATTAAACACAAATGAATTTTGCTCCCCACTCATCAAGAATTCTTAATTATTAGAGTTCTGGGGGGAGGAGGGGTTGATACGCTTTATAAAATTTAAACTAAAAAATAATAAAAACTCACTTGTTCATCTCATAAAAAATAGTTTCATTCATAGATCCTAGCTGTCCGTGAAAAGTGATCGTGCCCCACAGAAGCGTCCTGTGTCTTTGCAAACTTCTAAGCGTTTGGCTGTCAGGAATTGGAATGGGAACAATTTCCACGTTGCATAACACAGTTCAGTGTACTGGACAAAGGGTGGTGCCTCAGGACTCCCAGTGACTATTTGGATAGATCTCCAGGGAGCATGCTTTTCAAGGGGCAGAAAAGAGAAAAATAAATGGGCCAGAGGGTCAGGTTTTAACCTGCTGACTTAGTTCACTGGCTCTTCACACTCAGCCACGGCCTCTCCACAACTTCCATTTAAACACAATTTCCTACTGATTCAAAATCTCAAAAAGAGAGACTTAAGATGAGTAATATTTTTGGCACATATTTATGTTATTTATAATACTTTCTTCTTCTGGAACATTCCTTTAGATATAGTCTCTCAAATTCTAAGAAGTAAGAACCATTTGTCCTATCTGCTTTCTCCATTTTATCCATCTCCAGGACTTTCGACCTTTTTTTTAAATTTTATGCAGGACATGTTGACGTTTTTAAAAATTATAAATAAAAGTACTTAAAATACTTAACATTCTAGAACCTGTAAGTTACTCTGCTTGGAGAGCTGGTTCTAGCCGAGAATCAACAAGGAAATCACATGAGAGTTGCAGGCACGTGTAAGGCTACAACTTAATGACCTAGAATAAGGGCTACTCTGTTCTTGGAATACACACACTGCAGAAATGGAAAATGTCACACCAATAAAGAGAAGAAACCATAGAGCAATCTCCAATTTCACTGACTTTTATCCATAGAAAGGAAGGTTTGATGAACTAAGAAAAACACTCAGGATTTTTACAAGCTATACATAACTTCAAGTTTCTAGAAAATAAGAATAAATAAATAGGATATGATGAACCTAAAAACACAAAAGTAACAGTTCTATACAACAAACCTGTATGTCATGGGTAAGGTTCTGATTTCCTTTAGGGTTTTTTTTATACTTCTCACCTTCTATTAACTGTTTCTTAATTCATAAAAATTAGATTTGCTTAGTGGTACCGAGTATGATATTTAATGTTTTCATAACATGGTAAGAGTGTTTCCCCTAAAATATTTTATTTCCTCTCCATAAGATAAGGTTTGATACTGATTAGTGAGGCATGTCTGGAAAGCCCTGGATAACTTTTGAACACTGGAACTTATTCACACATGAGAAGCTAATTTCTGTCCCCATAAGCTTCATTTCATTCAACTGATCAGTCATTTCTAGCCCTGCTGTCAGTGTTCAAGGAGAAAGAAAATTTGCATCACACACTATCCTGCCACGGGCTTAGGGCCTGTACAAAAACAAATGAGCTTTGAAAATAATTATGATACAACTCATAGTAAAACATCTTACCGTCACAAGCAACCAAAATAAAATCTTACATATAGATAGTACATCTCATGCACCCAGAATTACACACTGTCACTATGATGAGGTACAGAAGGGAAAATTATTATAAAAATTAGCTGATTAATACACAAAAGGATGATATACTCCATATTATAGTTACAGATTTAAAAAGCAAAACTTGTAAAAACGTTCCATGTATTGGTTTATCAAGTGGCAGTGAACCCTGTTAGGTGAATACATTGTCCCCTAAGTACCTATAATCCCTATTTGAAAAGTATATATTAAATTTGTGGATCTACCGAAAAACTATTTAAAATACCACAGGTCTTACCTCAGCAAATTATTATGTAATTATATGTGTGTATTTTTAATATAATGTCAATAAGGCCAATAAAATTTTTCACCATTCACACATAATTGATACAGGGCAGGCTTTTAGGAAATAGTCACTCCAAGAATAGAGCCATCTAGTGGCAAGTGCAGAATGATGACAGTGACATCAAATAACCAATGAACGTAACAACAGCGGGGGTGAGATCATTAACATCTAAACTGGGCCGAAACAAATTTAAAATAGTTCTGCTTTTCAGAAAAAAAAAAAAGGAAAACTCATATACAAATGCATATACTATTTACATAGTACGATCTACACTTTATAAAATCCAAAAAGCCTGAAACAAAAAAGCACACACATACACATATAGACACACAACACACAAGATGGAAAGAATTATGACAGAATATTTGTTGAACAAATGAAGCATGATGCTTTGTCCCCTTCGCGACGCTTTTCTGCACTGTCCTCAGCGAATCCATATTACTTTTGTAATTAGAGATGACAGTATTCCAAAAAACTCTGGGTGAGCAGTGAAACAACTCGAAGTAAAAGAGTAAAGCTAGTAATCTTTCAGAATACACAATGCTTCCCATTCCCTAACTGTGACTCTTTGTAGATACAGAGATTATTTGCTGCGATACAAAAGAAATACTACCTCTGGATATATACTAATCACGGACTTAGCTGATTCCTCGTCTAGGAACAAATTACAGCGTGCTTAGATAGAAGGCATATAGCATTAAGAAAAAATTTGATTGAGCAAGAGATACATTTACGTGGAGTTTTAAAAATACACACAAATTACTTATCAACATACTTGATGCTGCAAGTAGCACGCCAACATAAAAAAGGAAAAGAATTATTTGCAGATGAAAAAATGGAGATGTGGAGAGATCAGACGTTTATCTCCGGCTCTGCCACCCATCACCTAAAAGTTTTCTGACTCCTGGTCTGTTGTTCTTCCTCCTGTAACAATTAAATGCCTGCAACTTAAATTACCTGCAAAATATTGTTCACATTTATCCTCAAAAGTTCTGACTGAAGGCAAAAGCAACTCGTACTTATATTTCCAGATGGACGCCAGCAATGTATATAGGAAGCGATCTTGGGTCGGATCACGGTATAGATGGTATTCTCTTAAAGTGTGCTGATCTCTTACCAGAGCTTTTTACCTAAATAATATCTAAATACAAGCTTGAAGCTTGGAGTAAATGTCTTACTAATGTAAATCAAAAATAAAAGGAAATTTAGAATATTGAAAGTACTAACATTTTTTTTAAAAAATCCAAACAAATCAAACTAAATTTAATAATGAACCAAACAAATCAGAGTGTTGTCTAGGGCAACCTGGAGGAGAAGGCCCAATTTTGAAAAGAGATCTAATCAGTCCTAACCTCAATCTTCATAAACTACACTGCAATTCAATTTTTCACCTTCCCTATATTCAAAATTGATTTGAAAATTCTAGGGTTAGGTTCTTGTCAAAGATAATAATATTTACAGCATATTTTTTTTACCTAGAATTAGAAGTTACAGGTGAGATCCAGGACTGCCAGTAACCCTCGTTCGGTGGCGATATGGACAATCCACACACAGGCAGCACCCGCAGCAGAGAAACCCAGCACTGAAGGGGCAAAAGAAGTACTTCCTCGCTTTCCTTGAGTCTAAGATTTTTTTTTTAAGATTTGTTTATTTGAGAGAGACACCACGTGCACATGGGAACAGGGGGAGGGGCAGAAGGAGAAGGAGGAGAGAAGCAGAGTCCCCACAGATCACGGAGACCATTCCAGGACCCTCAGCTGAGGACCTGAGTCAAAATCAAGACTTGGATGCTCAACTGACTGAGCCACCCAGGTGCCCCGACTCTAACGTTCTTTTTTATTCCTACTCTAATTACTATCTTTCAAATCTTCTGATACTCTCTATATCTTGATTTATTAAACTGTAGGTAGATAAACCATTTTTGGAGTAGGACAGGATATCAGAAACTTGAAAACTGAGGTTCTGATAGGCATCCGTCTTTTGTTCATTTGGTGAAACAACCGGTCAAGATGCTAAAATTTGCTATGCAGTTATTTTAAGAGAACTCGTGGTTTTAAAAAATCAGTAATCAATGATCATCATCCCTTTTAATTGCTGGGTTAAGCCCAAAGTTTAATATAGATTACTCAGGGAAGAGAGTAGATAAAAATGATCATTTTAATCTAACTTCCAAGTAAGTCTATCCTTTTATGCTTAATAACCTTATGGCCAAAGTAACTAGAAAGAAGGAAAAGATGGAAGTAAATGTACTATATACCACTGTTTCCAAAATTTAAATTATTCACATAGCTATCGTCTTTGTGATTTTACCATATTATGGACTAACCACCCATAGTACAGTACACTTAAATTGGAATCTTCTTCAACTGAATTTATCTTTTTAAACTTTACATTGCTACTTAAATTAAAACTCAGTAACACTTCATGTAAGTGGAAAGTTGCCATAAATTAAATTCAATGAGGGGCACTGCCATGCCATTACAACCTAACGCAATACTACTTCCTGACAAACACTCTGAGACCAAGGCTTGCTCTTTTTTTCACGAAGGGAGAGCAGTTAAGTGTTGGAAGGATGCTAAAGGCATACAACCACCTGAGACCTGATCTGTTTTCTTTAATCAGAAAGATTAGAATGGAACCGAAAAGCAAATAAATATATATTAAACACATATGACCTACAAGCATTTCTGGCTGCATACAAGACAATCTTTACTACTACTACTAATCTGGACTCCACATTTCAAGACATACTATAGTACATACTAGGCACACATTATTTACATGAAAAGTTAAAGTTATATTTTATCAAGAATGATGGTGGTTAGGGGGTGCCTGGGTGGCTCAGTCAGTTAAGCGTCTGCCTTCAGCGCAGGTCATGATCCCGGGGTCCTGGGATCGAGCCTCACATCGGGCTCCCAGTTCAATGGGGAGTCTGTTTCTCCCTCTGCCCCTCCCCCTTACTCATGTGTGCTCTCTCAAATAAATAAATCTTTTAATTAAGAAAAAAAAAAGAATGACGGTGGCTAAACTAAAACCAAAATGGCATTCAGCTGTGACCTGAGTGACAGGAAGGGTAGTGTCTGACTATGTGAATGGGAGCAGAGAGCTGCAGGAAGGGGTAGAAAGTAAAGAGCACCTCTGAGATCAACTCCCATGTGCCCACTTCAACTGACGAACAATACAGCCTTTACAATAATTGGGCCAAAGCCATCTTTCAAGTAGCAAATGTTTTAAAGAAGTATTGATAATAATCCTAAAAAGACTACTACAATTATACACATCCTGATAAAACAGCATTCTTCATTTTAACAAATTACGTGACTTCCACGACAACATTAACATAAATAGTTTTCATGTTATTCTAAAAGCTTAATGATCTCTCTCATTTACCAGGATTTAGGTTTTTTCTATCGCACTCTTCTTAAAAACTATCAGTTCTTATAATCTTCTTATAAACTACAGCGAAGTCCATGTATCTTTCCGGCTGGCATCCCAAGTCTCCAACCATTCATTTCCTAGCAACATTACGCTTTCATCAATTATTCTGCCAACACACGCACTGGTTAGAAATTTGCAGGTGGAAAAAGAAAAAGTTATTTTTCTTTTCTGTCTTTAATAGAAGCAGCAGCAGCAGGTTCCTGGGAACCACTGCTGGTGACTGGCATCCAGCCTTGCAATCTCAGAAATATTAGCCAGGCCAGCCTCTGGGAGCCAAGTACTCAGGACTATTTCACCAGCAGAAAGAGAAGTAGTGGCCCCTCCCTGACGCAGCTCAGCATCACACACACGTTCCTGGCCTCCAACCCTGGGGGGTGAACAGTGTTCTGATTTGGGGCAGCAACTCTTTCTCCTTTTGGCACCTCCAACCCTTCTGTTACCTTTGTATTTGCTTCCCTTCATTCACTCTCCTGCTACTTACATTAAAATGAGTTCCACTTTTCTGAATGGGTACTGCCATGCAATAAAACCACTATAACTCAAAAACACCTTCTCTTCCTGTCATTCCTGGCACTAAATTGAAAGTTCTGATGTACATATTTCAGGTTAATGATATAAAATCTTTGAATATATATAAAGATATAGATGAATATACACATTATACATACCCAACACAAATCTGAATAAGATACTTATGAATGTTAAACAATATCTTGATGGTCAAATTATACCTGGCTTTTTTCTTTATATATTACTTTACTAATAAGAAAACATATGGAAAACTACACAAATTTTAAAAGAAATTATGCTTATTTCAAAAACCTCTTTAAATGTTTTCCTTTTTTAATTAGCATATATTATTTGTTCAGGGGTATAGGTCTGTGATTCATCAGTCTTACGTATCACCCAGCTTTAAGTACCTTTTAGTGTACTTTCTACCTTTGAAGCTTTCTATCCAAATGATGTTGTTTGTAACAAGGTGTGACACTAAGAGCACAGTGTTTGGGGTCAGACAGATTGCACTATTACCTTAGTTTGACCATTTCTTCTTTTTCTTTTTTTCCAACCATTTCTCAATCACATAATGTTGATAAAAGCCCACATCACAAGACTGTTGAGAATCTTCCATGAAATTGGGGCACCTTTAACATCTCCACCTATTTATTGTCTTTTGTTTAAACAGCAGCTTGGGATACCTGAACAGTGACATCTATTAAGCAGCCCACTCCTGGTTTTGACTCAGTCATGATCTCAGGGTCGTGAGACTGAATCCCGTGTAGGCTGCTGCCCTCGGTGGTTAGTCTGCCTGAGATTCTCTCTCCCTCACCTACTGCCTCTCTACTCCTCTCATGCTCATGTTCACTCGCTCTCTCTCTCCAATAAATCTTTAAAAATAAAAATAAATTTTAGCACACTGATACTCAAAGTCAAAAAGTCACAAATAACAAATGCTTACTATAAAAGTTGAGAAGTACAAAGAAACATTAAGTAGGGAAAAACATCACCCCTAATTCCTTCATCTGACAAGGAAGCACTGTTCACATCTAACCTATTTCCTTCAATGTTTAACTATGCACTTTTATTTGCATGTTTTTTATTCCCTTACATGCTTGTTTAAAAAAATTCACCCTCTTTCCCTTAAGATTTCACCATAAGCATTTTTCAAACACTCTCTTAAACATTGAGAACACCATGCGATTAACTATATAGTGGGAGCCATTTTGATGGTCTCAAAAGACTGCATCCACCCCCCAAAAATGGACAGCATCCTAACTTCTTTCTTTTCTACTACATGAATCTTGGAAAGACAGCTTGTCTTCCTATCTAAGTGCAGCAAAGCCAAAGGGATTGACTCTAAATTTCGTTCTAGTTCTAGCTCCCTTGCAGTGAGTACATACATTTCCCAGATTCAGGCAGTGAGCTGAATGTCAACCCATCTCCCACATACATCTCCACCTGTGTTCCTAAGGGAACATCAGTAGGAAAGTGAGACACAGAGAGACGGACTACATGCCACTTCTAACCTAAATCTCAGTCCACTCTTAAACCAATACAAGGGATTCTCCCAACATAACATATGCATTCCAGGGACTCCTGCCTGGGTGGCCCAGGTAATTAAGCATCCTTCGATTTAGGTCATGATCTCATGGTCATGAGCTCGAGCCCCGGGTCAGGCTCCCCACTCAGCATGCAATCTGCGTGGGACTCTCTCTCTCTCCCTCTCCTTCTGTCCTTTCCCCAACTCCTGTGCTCTTGCTCTCTAATAAGCAGATAAATCTTTAAAAAAACAAAAACAAAAACAAAACAATGTATTCTAAAATAGGTTTTTGAGTTAATATTTACACAAACTGATGAAATTCAGAATATAAGTGACAAAGTAAAAAAATAAAAACAGTGACAACAAACGCAATATTACTTTGAAAAGAAATGGACATGGCAGGTGGCATCTCCACATGAGAGGTAACCAATAGAAGGACAGTCAGAAAACCTATTAACAACCATGAAACACAGTCACCGGGCACTGTCCTTCCTACTTTTGTGATAGCACAGCTAACTGGTTCATAAATAATAAATCCATGGGAAGATGAGCACATATAGATGAAAATTTGCTAGCAGATTAAAGTATCCCAGTTCCCGAAATCCAGAAGAAAACAGAATCTGGAAATATTTTTGAAGAAAAAATGTCAAAGATGACATCCACTAGTTAGGAAAGTTAATATCTAATGGAATCACCAGAATAACCATAATAACTAACTAAAGAACATCACGAAAATCTGTATAGAAGACAAGCTCAAGATGCAGCAATTTTAGGGAAATGAGACTAGCTTTCTAAATGGCAATTTATCTGACATGTTTATTAATACCATCAGACATAATTTACAAGTTTTTTTTTTAATTTTACAACATTGCCATAAACCAACTCTGACAAATTTAATTATATTGCAAGTTATTTTTTAACAGATATAACCACTCAGATAAGAAATACCCTAACTTCTAACTGGCCAAAAGTGGATTAACCCTTATAATACCTTTGAATAGAGAGACATTGTATCCTTTTCCTAACAACTGACTTCAGAGTTTATAGAACCAAAATTCTATTCTGGATCTACCACTTACTACAGAGGACAATATTATACAATAATTTATATGTAAAACATGTATGCAGAATTAGATTATTCATATATGCAAAAAGAAAACACACGAATTAAGGTGTGTATGTACATTCTTGACATGTGCGTTGTGTGTCTTCATGTATATATTCAAATTCATAGTTACATACATACATACCCTTAATTCATATATGCCTTATTTTAGCCATAAGTGAAATAATATAAATATAATACTATTGGGAGTCCTATAAAAGTTGAGCATAGCTATGTAAATCTATGGTCTAAGTATAGATTTGTTATTAAAAACAAAACAAGGCACCTGGGTGGCTCAGTTGTTAAGTGTCTGCCTCTGGCTCAGGTCATGATCCCAGGGTCCTAGGATGGAGCCCCGCATTGGGCTCCCTGCTCAGCAGAGAGCCTGTTTCTCCCTCTCCCAGTCCCCCTGCTTGTGTGCTCTCTGTCAAAAAAATAAATAAAATCTTTAAAATAAAAATAAATAAATAAATAAATAAATAAATAAATAAATAAATACAGAACAAAAGGAATAAATAAAAATGTTCCCTGCCTAGAATTAAAAACTAGAATTCTTTCTTTTTCTGGTTCTCCACATTAGGAGGGTGACTACTACTCCCTTTAGGTCCTTTCTCAGAATTTGCCTGGGATTTTATCTTTATGTGAATTTCCAGGTTTGTTTTTTTGTTTTGTTTTATGTGGGTCTTTCTGTTTTGTTTTGTTTTGTATTTTGTCTTTTGTTGGCAAGAGATACAACCCTGGGAAATGAAGTGATTGATTAGCCTTGAATAAAAAGGGATTAAAAGGATGTCCTGGGAAGGAGGCTTTGGCATAACTCAGGTAAGGGAGGACAAAGCAAAAATTAAGGTAAATTGACAAAAGCATCTCCATGCTTAGTCAGAGTGAGAGCAGTTATTCTCGGAAAGGTCCTCAGCTGGAAAATTCACCCAAAAGCATGAGCCCTTCGCTCGAATCTGGTGCGCAAAGTCATAGCCTTAGTTCTTTTTAGCAGTGACTAAGTGCTACTCCATAAAGAAAAAAGGGATCTATAAAAAGATTATTAAAACTTTATATTAATAAACTGAACTAACCAAAAATGAAACAAGAGGAAACCAGAGAGGGAGAGAAACCATAAGAGACTCTTAATCTCAGGAAGATTTGCTGGGAGGTGGGGGCTGGGAGGGATGGGGTGGCTGGGTTATGGACACCGGGGAGGGTATGTGCTATGGTGAGTGCTGTGAATTGTGTAAGACTGATGATGATTCACAGACCTGTACCCCTGAGGCAAATAATACATTATATGCTAAAAAAAAATAAGAATAAACTGAAATAACCAAATCACTAGTTGTTCAACGACGATGCAATGCTTGGCAGCTCTACTATGAACATGCTTACGTTGAATCAGATTTCCAACAAATTTTTTGGTAAGGACTCTTTTTATCAGTACATCAACAGTATTGGCCTAACTCTGATGTATTTTTAATTGCTCCTGTTATTTATAAATTTAGCTTCATAGCTATCAATTTAGGTTATATAAGGGTTTGGTTCACCTGACAGCACAGGTACATGTTTTCATCAATGCTTTTGGAAATACAAGCTTCTAAGAAGTCAACTCTAAGGTATAAAAATTATGGTTCAAAGGTGAAATATTTCTATTTATTTTATTACATCCTCTCCCAGATTTATATACTCTCTATTCCTTGGTGATGTGATATGTTTCATGAGCAAACACTCTGCTAGAGAACACACTAAAAAAAAATCCAGCGTTTTAAAATTCTACCTGTTTCTGTACTTTAGGAAACTTAAGTTATATTGCTCTCCATCACTCAGCAAATTCTTACGGGGCTGAACACAATAAATGCCTTCAATTCTCCACAGTAAATGCCTTTAATTCTCCCTGTTCTGGAATGTGGGCTCGCTCTCTCTCCCTCTCTCCCTCTCTCCCTCTCTCTCTCTCTCTCATTCTCTCTCTCCCCCTACTGGAGTGCTGCTACAGAGGATAATGATCACTTCCCATGGGAACCAAAACAGTTTGTCAGGATGTCCTGGACATAACTTTACACAGGCAGTTAATTTTTAACCCATAATTTTTGGCATTTTCCTTCACGTATTTTTCATTACAGGAAAAATACTATACTTTGTGGTCAAGCGTCAATTTTTTACTATTGAAAATGTTACACTGATAGAAATATTAAGGGATCTGTGATCTTCTTGTTTAGAAAAACTTTATATATAGTAATAGTCCCTAAAATGTGCTCAGGCAGATTCAAGAGGTATTATCTAAATGGATTATTCTACTTCCTATTGCTTTGACCTTTTCCCAACATTGTCACAAATTTTATATGCCCGCCTGCCCCATATACCACAAAAGAAAAGAGAAATAGGAGCGCGACAATTCATAAGATGTTTACCTATATGTTTATAATTAGAAAGCTTACAATTTCAGCATAAACATACAGAGATGACAGAGATATGATGAGAAGCAGCTTACCATTTCTTGGTGAATGTTGACTGCCACAACACACAAGAAAGCTTGTCCATGCATGCTTTCACTTTCTTGTATTTAGCAAGCATCTGTCACATACCTACTATGTGCCAGGATCTCTGTTACAAGCACTGTTCTTAGCAATGAACAAGATAAGCCAAGTCCTCGACCTTGCACTCTAGCTGGAGATGAACAGTAAGGAAATAACACACGCCATGTGGTAACACAGAAATGCAGAAAAATACAGTCAGGTGAAGATAAACTTCCAGGCAGAGGAAGCAGTATGTGCAAAACCCCTAAGACAAGGACAAGCTCAGCAGGTTCACACAAGAGCAACGAGCTGACGCGACCAAAGGAGTAATGGGGAACATGTTAGAAGATGAAGGCAAAGACATAGCACGTGGACAGGTCATAGATGAGCTCACAGGCTATGTTAGGAATTTTAAATTTTATTCTGAATGAGAGGTGAAACAATCACAAGGTTGCAGAGAAAGGACAGCATCTGACTCAATGTTCAAAGGATTAGCGCTAGTGCCATGTGATGAACAAACTATACGGAAGCAAGGGTGGAGGCAGAACTCTTTCCGAAGGCTGGTGCAATCATACAGGCAACTGATGATGGTGACCGAGACCAGGACAGAAACTGGGTAGGTGGGAAGTGGTGAGACGCTGGATATATTCTGAAGCTGGGTGCAGTAGGATGTACAGATCAAATGTGGGATGTGAGCGTAACAGATCTGGAAGGGTAACCCCAAAACATGTGCTTCGAGCAACTGGAGAAGTGGAATGGGGTAATCAATGTGTCCACAACACGATCTCCTGAATATCATCTCTATTTAAATTCAAAACAAGGGCAAAAAGCAAATTACATTTTACAGGCTTTCCTCTCTGGCCTCTCTAATCAAAAAGTTAAACTTTCTATTTTACTTATTTCTTGAATACTCCAACAAATCATGATTTTCTTTCCATGGTTTTGCTGCCGATACACCTTTACCATTTCACACACAAACACAGCCCACAAATCTGGAAACCAAAAGTCCGCAAGCCTGCCACCAAACTTCCATGAGGTTGTCTATGAAATCTCTTACACCTATTGATTCAAACCTTGTGGACAGGCATTAAATTAAGAGTGCCGTGATATTTTTTCTGAAGGTGCCTGAAGACAGAGGCTATCAACTCTTTAAAATCTTATCAAGATAACACGAAGGAAAGCAGGCAGTCTGCAGCACCATGAGAAGAAACAGCATCTCTGGCAGGTGAATAAGGTGTGCATTTCCCCATTCAGAGCCTCATTGCTTCATCAGAGTAAACTGGCGCCAAGCTGCCAAAGGGGCGTGATAGTCAGAGGTCATTCAGTGGCAAGGGTCTGGCCTGGTTCCCTTACAGGTGTTGGCTGTTTATGGCTTCTGTCCGTCATTAGGTTAAAACCAAATGATCCTCAGCCCCTGAAGAGAGGGTAGCTAGCCGCCCATCGCTGCCAGCATTTTCCCAGGCGAGTTCTACAGATCATTAACCACATCAGCTGCTCTGAGACCAAAAGGATTTTCTGACCAAATAAAGGCAGAGAATGCTCTAGCCTAGATTTCTCCGGTGGATATTCACAGTGCTCCTTCTGTAAAGGTTTTGTCAAGTCCTATGGTAATCAAACCACCAACCATTTAACCAGTCTTTCCCAAATTTATTTCACCCACTGGCAAAGAAAACAAGGACCTTAATTAGGACAACAAGATGATGACCACTTGGTGACAGTGAGAAGCAAACCTGTCAAAAGTTGGTGAATGATTTAGCCAATGGGTGAGGGAGAGGTAAATGTCAAAGATGACTTCAGTTCTAACAACCAGGAAGGGGGGATTTTATATATTAAGACAATTGACTACAATTTTTTACAAAGATTTTATTTATTTATTTATTTGAGAGAAAGCGCGAGAAAGAGCAGTGGGAGGGGCAGAGGGAGAGGGAGAGAGAGAATCCCAAGGAGACTGCGAGCGGAGCTCAGGCGCCCGATGTAGGGCTTGATCTCACGACCCCAAGATCATGGCCTGAACCAAAACCAAGAGTCAGATCCTTAACTGACTGAGCCACCCAGGCGCCCCAACTTCCAAATTTAAAAAAAATATATATTTTAATTCAATTATATTCAAAGGCATTTATTGACCGCTATGTTCCATGCACTAATGGAGACACCAAGAACAAACAACAGAGAGCTCATGCTTGGCTTTGCACGACTTAGTCTAGGTGAGTCACTACAACTCAGTATGAGATATGAGACCAAGTCTGATGTGCACAAAGAAGAGCCATGATTCAGGAGCACCAATACTTCAGTCTGGGAATGTGGGAAGCATTCCAACAGGAAGTAACATTTGAGCTGAGACTTAAAGGAACAGTGCATATCAAGCAGGTGATGAGAGAGAAGATCGTTCAGACACAGGAACAAGGCAGATTCAGTAGGTGAAAGGCTGGGCAAGTCAGGTCTGGTCAGAAACAGTTTTCTGTAACAAAAGAAATTTAATAGGTCCAAGTGTCACACACCAGATGAGGGGATGAAATTAATTTCAAAGTTTAACTAAGTTAACTAGTTACCTAGCCAATGGGTGGTTAAACAATTGTTAAACAACTATGCACTAGGGGCGCCTGGGTGGCTCAGTGGAGTAAGCATCTGCCTTCAGCTCAGATCATGATCCCAGGGTTCTGGGTTGGAGCCCCTGCATCAGGATCCCTGCTCAGCGGGGAATCTGCTTCTCCCTCTGCCCCACCTCCAGCTTGTGCTTGCACACTGTCAAGTAAATAAAATCTTAAAAAAAAAAAATATATATATATATATATATATATGCATTATGTCCAACTGCCAATACATTTCAGGAATATTCCTAAATGAATTTAAAATCTGGCTATTTCCAAAAGAAGTCCAGCACTCTAGTCTCACGCGTGAGAAAGTTTTTTCTAGACACCAGGGTGCCATGTAATGTGGTGGAATTAAAGAGAGGGCAATAAATCCCCTTTTGTCTGGGGACCTGCTGACATTCAAAAAGTTCACTGGTCCTGTCTTCCAGAAAAACATTAAAAGCTGTATGTGAATTAGAGACCACTGATGGGTATCAAGGGAGTGTTAACATACCCATGTCTGAGACTTTCCCAGATTGGGAGTTTGAACCACATTCTTACATACCTGACATTTCAGTTACCTCTGTCTTCTACAGCCGTCCTCAAGAGATCCAGGTATATTTCAAATGCTAGAATTCTGGCTGGCATACTTGACAGGATTAAAAAGTAAGAACTAGATTGAAACAGCAAGCTTCGTAAGCATGAAACCCCTTTCTGAGGGTCACTGGACTTTTCACCTGCTCATCCCTCACACTCTCAGTTAAAAACTGTTGACTACCTTCAAGTGTGTTCTCAGACACACACTTCTGACCCCCTATCAAGACCTCATCAGCTCAAAATTTTGACATGTATCTTCCCCTGAAATAAAAGTACACTTGATGTATTCATCAAAATACAAGCACATGGCCACACTTGCGCATGTCATCTCTACTCCCCATGACTCTTCTGCAGAGAAGATCAGATGGTGCCACTCTTCAGAAATGTCATCTCTTGGCCGCCAAGGCCCCAGCACGGCCTGTGAGGGCCTCCATGGTGTGTCCCACTGCTCCCTCTATGACCACTTGTCACACACCACTCTCGCCTTTGTTCCTCTGCTGTGCCTCACCTGTGAGAGTGACACTTGCCGTCTTCCCTGCCTGGAAGGTATTTCCCCCAGACAATGCATGTCGCTTGCTCCCCAGAAAGAAGCAGATGGCCCTTTATCAGTTAAATCTTCCTCGGCCCCCCTATATAAAATGCAACACATCGCTCTATAACCACCTATTGGTAACACTCAGCCTGCTTGATTCTCTTGACAGCACTTACTCCACCTGAGATATTATCAATTAGAATGAAATTTAAAGAGAACAGATGTAGCTAATTGTTAACTGGTATTCTAAAGGCTTAAAACAGTCTGGCACATAGTAGACACTCCAAAATTTACTCAGAGAATTAATGGTGCCTAAAAACTACGGACAGACTGAGAAGAGAACAATGTGATGAATGAATTGGAGCCTGGGACACCAATTCAGTGACTACAAAGGCATTGCCTTGGTTTCTCACAAACCGTGTTCCAGCCTTACCCAAATGTGAGATTATCTCTGGCCATTAACCCTCTGTGGAAGGACGGGATTAGAGATCACTGATGACCAGCAAAGTGAAGAGGCTGGAGGAGAGCCGAGAGTAACATTCCTCCCTCGCCCCATCTCCAAACACTTGATCCACTGTTCCTCACTCGGTAGGCACTCAATAATAAATGACTCGTCTGAAAGCAGGACCATTTCTATTTTACTAGAGAGGAGACATTTTAAAAGGGAGATGACATTTTCTCAGGATCTGAGGTTATTTGATTGGACAAGGGGAGAAGGCAGATGTTGTAGCCGGAGAGGCAGGCTCTTCAAATTCTCACAAAACAAATTCCCTGTTATGCCTTGGATGGGAAGAGCTTCATTTCAGGCGTGTAGGGGAGAAAGGGTGGAGGGAAAAATGCTCAGACGATGCTATTTTTAAACTATTTGGTAAGAATGGCTATTTTTCCCTCTGATATTCTTGAACCACCCAAATGTCATGTTTCCATGCACTGCTGTCTGGATGCTCTCAAAAGCACGGCTTCGAGGTGAGAGAGGGGGTCATATGCTCATCTTCTCACATGCCGCTACTGCTGCTGATTTTTTTAAAAGCTTTGTGACCTAGAAAGGAGATGTACGGTATGAATGATGCACAGACTGCAGAGAGCACAGGGCGTCATCAGTCTATTTATACCTCCAGGAAGGAAAAAATGAGTACAAGGCAATGACTCTATACTCCATGGAGTGGGTATGCAAAGATCATCTGGAAGAAACAATAAACAACACAGCAGGGGAATCATTTATGTCATTAGTGAGAAATAAAAGGTGAGGCCACATTCCCATTTTCCTTCGTCTCTCCAAAATTCTGACGGCTCTGAACGAATTTCAAGTTGATCCTTGATGTTTCCTACTACTGTGTAAAGCATCCCCAGTCTGAGTTAAAGACACTGCCACCCACATTTTAAAGACTAGCTTCACTCCATATGTGCACACATACTCACATTTGGCTATAATCTGCAGCCGTTTGGACACGCTGTAAATTTGGGGGAAAAGTTCTTCGGGCTTAACCAAGTATTTGGAAAAGCCTTACAGATACTTGTGTGACTTAACTCTGAAAAGGGGGAAGAAATGAGAAGATTTACATGGATTTGCACAAGATGGTAGAGAAACATTTTTCCAAAGGTATGTAGTCAGTTTCTCTTAACTGGTGATGTATTTCCAGGACAAAGCAGGGGGAAGCACCCAGGCACAGCTGTTAACACTTATTCCTGCATCACTGGAGAATTTAATACCAGGCTTTACCTCTAGACTTCTACTTGTTTCTAATGCAAGCAGTATAGGGTGGGGCACCGTGGAAATGATGGTGTGAAACTCACCCTTTCTGCTCCCATCACCCACGAATTCAGGCGATTTCTGTCAGCTTGCTTTGTTTTTGAAGTTATTTTGCTAGCCCAGGGGATGGGTCTGCCGACAACCAGTCCAAGTACGAGGTGTTTTCTAAGACTTGAGATGAGGCCTTTCCTAGTGCAAAATCTACTGATCCACATGAGCTCCAACGTGGAGCCCGGGACTCCTTCACAGAACACAAACTGACTATGAATAAATTCATAGTTCATAATCTAAACACTTCCTGTTTCCTTTGCTATCCAACTCTTCTCGTCATTTCCGAGGCAGAGAATTTAAGGCACACTTCACCCTTTTCCATCATTTGCTGAAATCACGTTTGGTTTTAATCCACCAAGCACACAGTTCATCACATTCAAGTCTTCTGCAGCCTGACCTATAAGGGGGGTGAGGTGCATTTCGAATTGTTCACATCAAAGAGAATCAGTGCTTTAATTCCTTAATTTTGAAAACTCGTAAGGCAATATGTGAGCTTGTAACTGTTGATATTTTGTTGTCAAGTGAATGATATCCTTCAACCCATTGCTACATATGTAAAACTGACCAATGGACAAAGTCCAGGAATTTAGACAGAACAATAAACTCAATCTGACTGACGAGATTCCTCAGGGTGAAATGGAGGGATCAAAACCAATATAACCAACTGGTTTTGTTGGTTTTGTTTTTTGCATACGCTTGTAAGTGTAAGAGGTACTGCTATCCGTTGTTCACGGGTATTCGGCGCCAGGGAGGAAAAGTGGGCAGCGTGAAGGCCTATTAGAGAACAGACAAAATGTACGTGCATGAAAACCCTATATTTTCTGAAGGGCAGGAGTACAGTGTTCCATAAGAAAAATTGCTCAATTAAAAAAGAAGACCAACGATTAATCCTTATTTCTCTTTTTTTTAAAAAAATATTTTCATGGAATAGTTAATGATTTCCAAATTTAATCTTTAATTTATGCTAACACATCTCTAGATAATTTTTAGCACAATTGCTCTGAGGCAAAAGCAGGCTAAGAGATCTACTGAGCCGTGTTTAACTTACATATAAGAAACAGAAGGAGATGGCCTTGTGTAATAAAAACAAAACACAGGAAAAAGCAATTACTGGTTAAGTTTTTTGGATCAAACAGATACTGCTTTTAGACTTCCTCTTTTTGTGTCTGTATACTTGATCATACTGACAGTCATTATTCATTCCAAAAAATGAGGTATTTCCTAAGAAGCTTTTATAAGCAAGTAATTCTAGGCTAACTATTTTCTTCATTTCTCCTCCCTCCTCCCCCCTGACCCCGATACCCTCAGACATACCTATGGAGCTGGTCAAGCTCTTATGTCCAAACTAGGAGAGTGAGGACTAGTGATATGGTTTAGCCAAGTCCATACATAGGAGAGACTAAGATTTCTCTCCAGTGCTACATTTATATTAAATGTCCCTGAAGTCAACTTCAATATAACTTCTCCTTGCAAAAGGCGACAAAAAACAACAATTAGTGTTGACAACTGCTGGTTATTAATTAGTACTGACAAATGAAAATAAACTAAAAAAGAATATATAGTAAGAAAATTATTTTTTATAAAGTTCCAAACACCTATAGAGAAGCATTTCAATGTGAACTTTTGATTGAGCCAAGCTCTGCTCATTGCCTTTGATAAATTCTGAATGATGACCACGGCATCTCTCCCCCAAAAAGGTATCCTTCAAGCACAGTATATATCAAGGATAACTCACCCTACTTGCTATGACACTGAGTTTTTCTTCCATGCTATTAGGGACCAAGATGACTTTAACACATGTCTTTGTGCCCCAGCCATGAAGTGCTTACATTTCCCGAGTTACGTTTAAGCATATCCCACAAATTCAATGTTTTAAACTGACGTAATGATTTCAAAAGACACATAATCACACCTTAAGGATTTTTAGTTTGAGTTTCCAAACTGCTGGATTTGACCACATTTTTAAGAACTGCTAATAAGCATACATTTCAAAAGCACTGGCCTCCAATTTCTAACCTTTCACACTCAGCAGTGTTGTTGACTAAATATTTCCATTTGTCCACCACTTTCCACCATATGGTAGAACTGCACTTCCCTGTCTCCTTGACATTCAGTGCGGCCACGTGGAATTGCCTTCACAAGTGGCAAGCATCACTACCAGGTGGAAGTACTAAGAGGCAGCGTGTGGTTTACTGTGTTCTTGACCCCTGCCCAGGTGACTGCGAAGCCAGTGTCAAGTGCAGCTTCCTTTGGAAGTGTGTGATAAACATGTTCCTCCTGCCAAAACACACAGAAGTAAGAGGGAAACACTTTTTGTTGTAAGTCATTAAGATTCTTGTGGTGGCAGTTACTGCAACCTAACTTAGCCTATTCTGACTACTGCACATACCTCCTTGTGACTCTCTGACACACATAGAAGTTGGGAGGGGCGGGGTGGCAACCCTACATTAAATAATTATAAAGGCCATTTCCTATGAAATATGATAGTCATAGTGTCAATGGTTAAATTTCATTTTGATGTATAACTGCAAGTATGGAAATAAGTTTTCAAATTTTATATGAGCTCAAGGGTTAAGGGTTCAGTATTTAACAATAAATGAGAACAGCAGAAAAGGATTGGGGGGGAGGGGTCCAGAGGTGAGAAAGGGTCCTCCGTGTAGAGGTATGAACCTAGGAAAAGTAGAGGAAAGAGAAGACAAGGAGATTTCAGAGCATGGAAAATAAATGCAAATGAAGCTACAGGGATTGGTAGGGCACTGGACACATGGGAAGGATCAGGAAACCTAAGATACAGACCTGAGAACACTGTAAGATCAGATCTTCCAACCTGAAGGTTTTTGTGTATAGTCTGAATGCAGGGTCGAAGAGAGGAATGGGTGGGGAGAGGAGTGGGTGAGAAGAGGAGGGTGAGAGGAAGCAAGCTGAGAGGAACACACTGTTCATCTAGTTCAAACGTATCCCAAGAGTGACTGGAGCTTACAGAATGAAATGTACATCATGCTCTTTTACCAAAGGCCCTCCAACTTCAGGGACCAGAGGCTAGCGGGCAAGGCCCCAGTCTCTGACCTCAACTTCTGCCACATACCAATTACATCATGTCCTGGTTGCTTTATCCATAAATTTATACTTCAGCGCCTCATCATAAAGATTTAAATAAGATAAAATATGTAAAATGCTTATTTTAGCAAGTGCCTTGCGCTGGGTAAAGATGAACTGATCTACCCATTTTAGTACCCATAGCATAAGTAAGCCATTATCCTCAGTACCCTATTTTTTTCATTCTTCCTCTACTAATGATGCTGCCTTTGACTATGTCTTTTCTCAGGCTCCACCCACCCGAATTCCTCTCAGGAATCCACCTCATTCCATTTACTCCATGAAGACTATTCTGAATGACCCCAGGAAATCATGTCTTCCAATTCTGAACTGTGACATATTTTCTAACTGCTTCGTGGCACTTAATTACAAACTATCTGCTGCATAAAATATAAATAAAGTGGTTCTTTTTCTCAACTCTATTTTCCTTTGGTCAGTATTACCTCTTATCTATCCATTTATATTTCCAACAGTACTTAGTTGCTATGCCTTACATGTACTGATCTTCACTGCTGAATAATTTAAAAAATTAGATCCTGTTCTAATATATAACCTGATTAAATTTCTTAGTATAATATATACAAATTTTGTTCATAAAGTTCAGAAACAACAACTATTTCACAAAACTGGTAATATCCTCTTTCCTTATCTATAAATAATCAAAGATTAGACAGGTTAAGTACCTATTCTAAAATTGCATGGCATGTCAATGACAAGTCTTAAGTGAAAATTTACAATCCCTGATAGGAAACACCCTCCCTCTCCCCACCTCCCCCCTTATATTCCAGGAGCCGAAAGGGAAGAAAGCTAATCTTCCACAACTGGTCAGATAGCATTCTTCCCTCCCATAGCCATAAAGATGTCACCAGGCAGATAGGAATCCTTGTAAACAACCAGCTATTGAAAAACAGTTTTTCTGCCAGATTCCACCAAAAAAATAAACGTAGTGTTCCTTGATACCCTTTGTCTCCTCTGTAATAAACAAGCATTCAAGAAGTGTGTAAACAGTGGGACTTACTGAGAAACAGATCTGAGCTTGAAAAGCAACCAGCCCAGTAAGTCTCATCACTGCAACCTAAAAAACAGGCCCCATCCGGGCCTCTGTGGTTAAGTGATCCCATAAAATTCAAAGGGACTTAGGAACGGTTCTTGCTTCCCACCCTGATCACAACTTTCCTGAAGCAGACTCTGACCTTTAATCTCTACCCCATGAAGTATATTAGAGCCAGCCCCGAGCAACCTGCCGGATAATGGCGCTATCCCACCAACTTCTTTCCCATTATAAATTACTCTCCATTTAAGTCTTTTTTAAAAAATTAAATCCTAATAATGAGTCCTTGTAAAACATAAAAGCCAGTCAGTATCGTGACTTTAACTTTTCACACCTCACTACAAATATTAACTCTTCGAAACGTTTTTTGTGCAGGTTTTCTCTTATACTCGGAGTCAAAGTTTAGATTTCTTTGGATCTTACACCACCCTATGATTATTAAATCTTCTTTCTTATTTTTATTGAGTGCCCAAATAAAGACAATCAAAAACAACATAGGCAGAAAACTACTGATTTTGAAAGTTTATCCAAATAGGTAGGAAAATTATAACTTATGTATGGTTCATTGAACAAAAACTGTTGTCACAAAGCAAAGCTCTATTAGATAGTGCTAGCTGTCTGTCCCTATTTTTTCCAGACAGACTTATGCAACATCCTGATGTTTCAAACTATTCTGTCATGGAAAATCTGTCTCTAGGGTGGGGGGCAGGAAGAGAGTCCCGTTTTCTTTTTAAAGTTATAATTCAAAACAGATAGTTAACAATACAGTAAACTCCTTGAACTTTACAAACACTTTGAATTACGTATTGCGAGTCTACAAGGTAAAGACAGAAATGAGCATCTGAAAGGAAAAACTCAGCAGACGTCTCTTTTGCCCACAGCATTTCCAATACTGTAAAGTCAAAATATTTTGCTTTGCAAAATAAGCAGTCAACAATACTCAATGATCGGAACATTTTCAAGGGCAATACTTCCCATATCAAAGAGTTTTTATTTGATTTTCTTCCAATGTTACTATAAACATTTAATGATTATTAAGAGATGATGAAAATCATTTTCTCTTTCATGAATGTAAAGAATCAATACCGTGGGTATCCTAAAACTTCATTCATGTTTCTCCTTCTTCAATGGACTAGAAGACAAATTAATATAAATAGATGCAATTCATACTGGACGTCTTACACGTATGTTGACACGAAAATAAATTAAGAGTATTTTCCAACTTTGTCTTGGTCTCTCCAACAATTAAATCTTACTGCCCTCAACCCCTTCCTTCCAAAAGAACCTGAGGACAGATGAGGCTTTGAAAGTCCTATCATCATCTATGGACGATTACAGAAAAACTGTATTTTGAAACGAAGTGAAGATTTCAATTTTTTTAACTTCTAAAGCTGACTTAAAGACAGAACATATGAAATGACAAGAGAATCCAAGACCCAGGGGTCTGGCTCAGTGATTAGAAGCAGTTACTGGATTGGAGGCGAGGCATACCATCTCCGGACAGCAGCTGCACTGCAGCAAACACGCTAACTCAGAACGCAGCACAGTTCCTATTCTCTGTTTTGAAGAGATTATGACAGAAAGCTAAATTACTCCAACATTCCCACATTACAGTATGTGCCTGAATGTACAGCATATTTATCTGTACTATATTTTGCATTGCTTTTTAGATGAATGACTTTTGAACCATATTTTCTTACATAACTAAAGCATTAAGTGCAATGTCAACATCTGAAAATAATTATTTCTGTGTATTCACATAACCTTGGAATGCTGAGAAATGTATTTGGCTTCAGACACAGCATAACAGCCATGACAACTCCGCCTTAACATGATATACACAGCAGACTTCTTTAAGGGAGGAAGGACTCTGTGGTTAAACCCTTATAGTAAACACTCAAAAGCTGGATGGGCTGAAGATAAATTGAAGCTTTAGGAGGCTGAACACCTGGGGATCGTTAGGAGCTTCCTTAAAAGAGAAAGAGGAACTTGGTGAACTCTGGAGAAAATGGAAGTAATTCTTTCTAGCAACATTCTCTACATCCAAGAATGGGAAGCCGCCTTTACAAGAGAGAATCCGCTTTAGGAGAACTCAAGAAAAGTCTTAATGTTAGCAAGGAAGACAGTTATGGAAATCAATATCTGCTTTGAATGGTAGTCTTATGGAGAAAAGCAATTTTTTTTTTTTACATAAAAAGTTTAGCTAAAACTGGGGGGAAAAACAGGGGCGCTCTAAGATGAGCAACAGTTGCTAACCTAAATTCAGTTCCTTTCAAACTCTGGAACTATGGGCTCCAGAGGATATCCCCCACAACTACCTGTAAACTGTGTGAGTGAGAACAGGGCTCTACTTCCTACTGACGGCCTGCCATCCATGATATGACTGGCACAAAGTAGGGATCGTTGAATAAATAAATGAAGGCTAAGTCAAGTATAATATTGGTGTCCAAATGCTGGCTGTGACAGAACCTCACTAATTGGTAGCAAAAATGAAAAAGTAAGGCCTGAAATTCTGTCATGAGCCATCTACCAATCTCTGGTATTCAAGTTGATTGACCCCTCCTCACCCAACACTCTTCGATTTGTGTTTACACAGCCCAGATGTGGAGTCAATACTCCCAAAGGAATAACAGAGTACACGGCTCGGAAAAGATCTTCAATTTTGCTGGAACCCCAGGCAGGAGGGAAAGGAAAGAGGCAAGAAGCAAAGTCGCAACTACTACAATTACAAGAGAAGGGAAGATTTAAAAATGATTTTATCTATCCTGCAAAGAAAAGCACTGTTCTAAGGGGGGAAATTAGTTCAATTTTATTTAATCCTAAACTTTGCTAAGGCTGGAAGTGAGGGTTAATTTGCAATTATAAAGGTTTAGGTATTAGACACAGACTGTGAAGAAGTCGTTCCAATTTTCAAATATGCATGTGGTCTTTATTGAGAATGAAAGCCTCTCTTGGTTTCAACTAACTTCATTCTTCCCCTCTATAACAGAATNCCCCCTTTAAAAAAAAATTTTTTTTTTTTTTTTTTTTTTTTTTTTTACAAAATACCCTGAGTGCCTGAGAATGTGTGCCTCATGGAACTTAGAGTAAAGCAGCATTTACTCATCATCCTCAGAGAGCAAAGGTGACTAGAAGCCGGAATCCTAGAGATGCAATCATACATACCTCCTGATAAATTCCCAGTTCCTCTAAATATTTCCCTCCTTAATCCCAGACACTAGAACTGTCAGTCATTTTTTTGGTCTGTTATTCCAATACAAAAAGTCTGACTTCAGCACCATAAAAGTCTTGGGAAAAAAACATTTTTGAACACTGGTGGGCTCAGGGGACTGATAATGGAATATGAACCTTTTATCCCTAAAATGGTTCCTTGGGAACAGAAAGCAGTATATTTTTTAGTACAACCCCTCTGAGCCCCCCATTCTCCCAGGTGGTACTAAAAATCTAGCAGCTGCTGTCAGGGTAGCTGAAACATCCGAAGAGTCTTCTGAATGATCAGGATAGATTTAGCAATCTGTCAACCTCAGTGCTAAGCAAATTTGCATAGGATCACCTGGGAATTTGGTGAAATGCATATTTCAATTTGGTAATCTACAGTGGGGCCCGAGAGTCTGCCTTCCTAGCAGCTCCCAGATAATACTGATGCAGCAGACCAGTGGAACTTACTTGAAGGAGTAAGGATCTATTCCAGCTTTATCTGTGTCATTTAATTTGAGGGGTATGACAAAAACTCCTCAGCACCAAAAATCTCAAACTTGCCCAATACCAGACAATACATGCGTGTGCACAGGGTGGGAGAATATTGCCAGCTTCCCTTATTTTACTTGCTTGTACAGATCCAACACTGTATTGTCCCAAGAATGATTAGACCACAGCTGCAGACTAAAGTCTGACCATTTTAGCTTTGTACCTATACTATGAAATAAAAGCATGTGTGCATTTCCCATATAATCCTTAACAATAGCTGTGAGCTGAGCAGAGCAGATATAATTACTCTTTCAGAAAAGGAGAAAACAGATTGATCAAGTTTAACAACTTACAAGGTGCCCGGATGGCTCAGTCTGTTAAGAGTCCAACTCTTTTTTTTTTTCTTTAAAGATTTTATCTATTTATTTGACAGAGAGAGAGAGATTACAAGTAGGCTGAGAGGCAGGCAGAGAGAGGGGAGGAGGCAGGCTCCCTGCTGAGCATGGAGCCCAATGCGGGCCTCGATCCCAGGACCCTGAGATCATGACCTGAGCTGAAGGCAGAGGCTTTAACCCACTGAGCCACCCAAGCGCCCAAGAGTCCAACTCTTGACTTTGGCTCAGGTCATGATCTCAGGGTCCTAGATCCAGTCCCGAATTGGGTTCTGCCTCAGTGGGAAGTCCGCTTCTCTCCCTCTCCCTCTGGCCCTCCCTGTGCTCCCACATGTACTCTCTCTCTAAAATAAATAAATAAATCTTTAAAAAAAAAAAAAGGTTAAGCAACTTACTCATGGCATCTCATGAGAATCAGATTCAGGAATCATACTCAATATTTATGACATGCTCCCAACCCCAAATTCCAAGTCTAGAGTCTACCCACTATAAGGTTGCCTTCCGCATCACGCATCTTCTTCTACCTCCCAGACATGTTTTCTTTCTTTGTCCCCACAGTTGTATAACAAATAAAAAAAGGACTATCAGTGTCCTATGGGGTTGTCTGGGGTTCACTATTCCAGATTACACTGCATCCTAACTGAATGTTTTAACCTGGAAGAAAAACCTAAATTCTGCTGAATAGAAGAATTAAGATCCTCAAGACTTGATTCAACAGTGGAGAGATTTTTGATCAACCTGAATATAACTGCTAATCACAGATCATCAATATGAGTGAACTGAGTGAAAATGCCCATAGTCAAGAATCTCTCAGTGATGGCACAGTAACAAGGAATGCAACTGGGACTCCCCACGGCAGAGTGAGAATTGAGAAGTACCATCTGCCTGTCCTAGTTATGCTCAGAGAGAAGCTCTTTCTGGAGTGTAAGTCCAAGAGTCCCAGGCCATTTCTGTTTTGTTTGCTGCAGCACCCCAGTACCCAGAAAAATGCCTGGCATCCAGAAGGTGCTCCCTTTTTTAAACAAATGAAGAATTAAAGTTTTATTATAACAATCCACAATGTAATAAATGTTAAAACCTGTGATACCAATAATTTTGGTTTAAAAGTGATACCCTCATTGCTTTCGTTAAAAGAAGCAAGATGCCTGAAATAGAGTCACTTATGTTAAGCCCCACCAAGACTTAATCACTAACCTAACTGCAGGTCCAGTCTCTCTTGGAATCTCCTGATCACCTGGAGTAAGGCAGTCTGCGTGATAAGACCCCTGCCTCAAACCATCCTTTCTTTTCGTTTGCTACCAACTTCCTTGTCCCATCCATATCTGCCTATAAAAGCTTTCCATTTTGTACACCTCCTCAGAGCACCTTCTGTTATCAGATGGGATGCTGCCTGGCTTACCAATCCCTGAATAAAAGCAATTAGATCTTCAAATGTACTTCGTTGAATTTTTGTTCTTTAACAGATTTGATGGTGGCAGTGGGATAGAAGGAGACTTCTGGCAGCTTCGGGGACAATGAAAAACACAGATGTAGTGGCTTTGAACCCTTTGTGTTCTCTTCCTCTCCATACCCAAGGACCACAGGTAGGTCCTCCCCGTTCTGAATTCTGCTTTGTGTCAAGCTCCCAATCGGATCGGCTTTCCAGTTCCTGCACCTGTTTGGAGACCCCAGCCCTTAGCTCCACCCCCAGATTCCACCAGGTAAGAACTGCTGGTGGCAGCTGCAGTTCCCCATTGGTTTGGAATCAGTCTGCAGTCCCCATTTTGAGGGGTCTCCTGGTTCAAACCTTTCTCCAATCCTCAGATTCCACCTAAGGAATTGTTGGTGATTGTCTGTCAGTTGGACCTGATCCAACTTAAAACCCAGACTGTGTTTAGGATTAGACTGGGCTGGATGGAGTCCGTGGGAGACCTTAGGTGAATATGAAATAATATTAGCTAGTTGCTAATGGGAATCTTGGCAGTCAAAAAAGCCACAAACATTGGTGGGTAGGAGTCAGGCATTTGATGGTTGTTGAGTGCTCACCATCTCAAGAAGACTACTGGGATAGGCCATTCTAGGTATTAGTTTGGCTCTGGGAAGCCCAAAGTTCGGGCAAAAGAAATGAGATCCTTTATATCCAAAGGTTTGGTTGGGCCACCTTCTGGCACGCCTGCCTATTTTAAGTTCTAGAACCTTAGTCCCAGAAGCTACAGATATTGAGCCATGTTAAATGACATAATTTTATTAAAAATAACCAACAATTACAATGGCCATTACAGGGAATTTTCCAATTAGACAAGATCGTTTATTTAAGAAATGTACTTCAAAGCAAGGGATCCCAAGTTGAACAAACAGAATAGGATGCCTACTTTAATTAGTATGCAGAAACTTCCAAAAAGCTTCAAGGTTCCAAAATAGCTTCATTAAAAGCATCGTTACAAAAGGCAAATGAGAAATTAAAGACACAAAGACGATAGGACTGACAGACTCCTATTGCTCCCCTCTAACCTTCTTGAGTACCCACGCTTTACTAATTCTCAGTCTGAACTGCCATTCCACTATGAAGAGATTATTAAAATAAAGCTACCTGGGGCACCTGGGTGGCTCAGTGGGTTAAAGCCTCTGCCTTCGGCTCAGGTCATAATCTCAGGGTCCTGGGATCAAGCCAGGGAGCCTGCTTCCTCCTCTCCCTCTGCCTGCCTCTCTGCATACTTGTGATCTCTCTATCGAATAAATAAATTTAAAAAATCTTTAAAATAAAATAAAATAAGATAAAAGGTACCCGATGTTGCAGATGAACCTCCTCAGGTCAAAGACTGAACTCAGAATCCTAGTTAAAAGAATTTCCTAAATCTAGGGAGAAACCAAAAAGTGTTGTGAAGAATTTAATCATGATTGGAGCTTATGACCCAGGCTGCCCTGCTGAAGCCCCACAGTGGAAGCAAGCAGCAAGATGGCAGAACCCTGAGATGGTATTTGAGCTCCTCAGTTTTCAACATCTCAAGGACTAGAAAAAGAAAACTTGCAAAATAGCAGCTAAACTTTTACAAACTATTTCTATAGTATTTCCTGCTTGGACTGATTAGTCTATCATACAGATTAACAAACAGACAATTAAGCTGGCAGAATTTTTTTTTTTAAGATCTTATTTATTTATTTGACAGGGAGAGAGAGATCACAAGTAGGCAGGGAGGCAGACAGAGAGGAGGAAGCAGGCTCCCTGCTGAGCAGGGAGCCTGATGTGGGGCTTGATCCCAGGACCCAGAGATCATGACCTGAGCCGAAGGCAGAGGCTTTAACGCACTGAGCCACCCAGGCGCCCCATGGCTGGCAGAATTTAAAGCTCGTTTGGAAGCCCATTTTCTACAGGCATTCAGGGTTCCATACAATGAATAAGGTCACCCAGCCTGGCTCTAGATGTCTTATTTGTAAATGGATTATCTCCTGAGATTAGTGATTTGAAAAAAAAGGGATAAAATAGGCTGGAAGGCCACCAGCTTGACTGGACACATGACTGTACCTGAGCATTTTGTTTTTGGGGGTTTTTTGGGTTTTTTTTTTTTAGATTTATCTATTTATTTGAGAGAGAACAAATGGGGGAAGAGTGAGGAGGAGAATCTCAAGAAGACCCCCCACTGAGCACAGAGCCCAACAAATGGCTGGATCTCATGACCCTGAGATTATGACCTGAGTCGAAATCAAGAGTCAGATGCTTAGCCAACTGAGCCACCCATGTGGCCTAATAACTGAACATTTTGAAAGGACCCTGGAACAAGACTGCAAACAAAGACCTGCCAAGCTATTAGCTTTACAACTATAATGGCTACCCAAAGACCCAAAACAGCACCTGGGTCTTACACACTGCACCCTCTAGGAGTCCATCATCAAAATGGAGGTCCAAAGATGAGTGTCTCAGCTGTAATCAACTGGGACACAGGAAAAGAAGTTGTCCTCAGAGGTCCTATGCAAATTCTTCTCAAATGCCCTCATAATTACCTCCAAAGAAGGGAACCCCATCTGGGCCCCTCCCACAGTTGACAAAACTCCAAGGGGTTCTTCAGTAAACAATTATCAATAATTCCCTTAAACAGCCAAGGGGAAACTAAAATTAAAATTAATGGGGAACCTTGCCGTATTTTACTGGAGCTATGTTTTCTCCCTTAAACCTCACCTTCACAGGACAACAAAAAACCTTGGAGCAAAAAGGAAGTTTCCATAGTAGGAATATCTCATAAAGTTCAGAATTTTTATCTCAATCAATTTTTAACTCGATCAGTACAAAAAAAAAATCTTGGGATCTTTTACTAAAACATAGTACTTCTTTTCTTGCTATGTGATTCAGTCCCAACCAATTAGGTAAAGATTGCCTTCCTAAATTAAAAGGGCTAATACATTTTGCTCCAATGGAGACCTCACCTTAGAGTTTCCTGACCAACCCAAACCTCATCTTGTATGTTCCTTACAGTCTGTCCTTGACATTGAAAAACTTCAACAAAATTACCCTAATTTTATCAAGGTACCCAAACATCTGTGGGTTATTTCTAATCCTGACATTAGAAGAATGGGGAATACAGAACCTGTAAAGATTCAGACAGATATAACTAAACCTAAATTACGTCAATATCAGCTCAAGCCTGAGGCCATGCAAAGCCTCAAGTCCCCTGGAAAAGACCTATTGCCCAGGGCAAATCATTCCCTATTCTCATCCCTGTAACAAGTTGATCTTGCCAGTCCAGAAACCTAATGAACCAGATCAGTGATCTGTCCAGGATTTGAGAGCTATTAAGAAGATAGTTATCCCCCATTTCCCGGTTGTTCTGAACCTGAATGTGTTTCTGTCACAGGTCCTACCCAACTCAAGATGGTTCACTGTTGCAGTCCTTGGTTCAGTCTTTTTCAACATCCCTGTAGGTACCAACAGTCAATATCGATTTAGCTTTATTTGGAACAACTGACATTATACCTGGAGAGTCATGCCTCAGGGGTTCACTGGGACCCCTTAATTCTCTCCAGTATGTCACTGAGATTTAAAAACCCTCCAGTTTCTTAGAAAATTACCCTTTTGCAATATGTAGATGACCTTCTGCTGTGCTCAGTTACCAAAGAGGTATCCATAAAAGATTCCATTTATTTGCTACAACAGTTAGCTGAAAAGGGACACAAAGTCTCTAAGGAAAAATTATAATTATCTTTAGACACTGTTAATTACCTAGGTCATGATCTAAATGCTGAAGAAATTCAGCTGTTTCCAAAAAGAATTAAGCTAATCCAAGGATTGCCCCCACCAACGACTAAGCAACAGCCTTACGGATTTCTAGGCTTGACTGGTTCTTGCAGACTGTGGGTTCCCAACTTTTCTCTATTAGCTTCCCCAGTCTATGGACTTACTAAGATTTCAGTGTCTCTGAAGTCCTTCTTTGGAAGACAAGCATGGGCACACTTTTGTAGAGCTAACACAAACACTGCAAGAACCGCCCGCCAGAGAGCTACCTAACTATTCAAAGCCTTTCTGTTTCTTGGTGCATGGAAGGGATAATGGAGCCCTGCAATCAAGCTTCCACAAAAACAGGGTCATAAACACAGGCCTACTGCCTATGAGAGCATACAGCTTGATTTAGTTGCTTGTGCCTATCCTACCCGTCTTCAGGTTACAGCCTCGGATGCAAACTTAGTGGAAGCTTCAGCAGATGTGACCCTAGGAAATGACACTGATTTGCAGATTCCACACACGGTCCAAAGTCTCCTCAACTCTGAACTGACGGGGCATTTCTCTGCAAGTAGACTCACTTCCTATGAGACCCTTCTGCTCTCACCACATAATCTTAATGTTGCAATGTCCTTAATCTTAAATGTCACAACGTCCTTAATTCTGCTAATTTACTACCCCTGCCTGACAAAGGCAAGCATGACTGCAAGGTATTAATGTTCCAGTTTGTGACACCAGTCCTGATTTACAAGACACTCCTTTAACTAATTCTGATCTAATCTTGTTTGTTCGATGGGTCATACTGCAGAAATGAAAAATGGAACGTTCGAGCTGGTCATACTATTACACCCCATATGACCTACTGAAAAGAAGAGGCCTCCCACAAGGCAAACCCACCCAACAAGCAGAGCCCCATGCCCTTACTGGAGCATGCCAGTTTATCAAAAAGACAAGTGGTTAATACTTACATCTGATATGATATGGAAACAAAGGGATTTTCTGCCATCCTCTGGGACCTCAATCAAAAATGGGCAACAAGTAAATAAACTTCTCGCTGCTATCCTCTTACCTTCTGAAACTGCTGTCATCAGAAGTGAGGGACACACTAAAAGGATGGAACGACAGTATCAGGGAAATGCCCCATCTGACTTTCAGGCAAGGGTAGTAAGTAACAGAAATCTATAAAGGTTGTGTTACATGTGTATGAAGTCCATTCTGCATCTGCAAAAAAAATGACCCCTCACTGCCAGATTTTTGCCATCTTGATATCCTTATACACCAACAGTCTGCTCCTGAATTGGGAGAAATTTAGATGGATAAACAATGGCTGTAGATTAAAAGAAGAGTGGGGGGGCATGGGAAACCCAAGATAGCCACTTGGTTCTTCCTGGCTCCCTGGCAAACTCCATTTTTTCATTTTTGCATTCCTTTACTAACCACGGTGCACTTATGACCACTCAAATTATGAACTGGCATTGGTGAGGAGATGCCTATAAAATCGTGACAACAATCTATCAGCAATGTCCGATCTGCCTAGCACATAATCCTGCAAAAACTGTATTTGTCCCCAGGGACTTCAGAACTCTTCCCTCTGGACCCTTTGAACACCTGCAGCTGGACTTGACTCAACTGCCATTTAGTATGGGTTATCAATATGTTATTATTGTCTGTATGGTTTCTGGAGGGACTGAAGTCTTTCCTGCTTCGAGGCTGATGTCCCTCATAGTAATATACCTGGATAATACCTTCCATAATCTCCAGTGATCACGGCACCCACTTCTCTGGGAAAATCATATAAGCCTTAATGAAAATCTTGAAAACCTCTCGGAATTATTTCTGTTTCTATCACCCTCAGTCATCACACATGGTCAGTTGAACTAATGGGACCCTCAAAATCTAAAATCTCTAAACTTGCTGAAACCACACTGGACTCCTGACTGTTCGTAGCACCCAGTCTGGGAAACAAACTCACTCCACATGAAGTAGTCTCTAGTAGATCAGTGTCTATTGGTATACAACCTTCTGTGGGTCCCTCATTGTCTCGTGCTAGTATAACCAGCTAGTATAAGTCTTTATCGGCTTATGTGTAAGCATATCATCAACAGATTAAATAAAGAAGCTTTCCCAGATCCCAATTCAAGGATCCTGTTGGTCACAGTCTAGATCCTGGTGACTGGGTATTGGGGAGGCATCCTCAGAGGAAGGGCACCCTACAGCCCCACTGGAAGGGACGTCACCAAGTGCGGATCATTGATACTGTTGCAAAAGTAGAAGGTATTGAGCACTGGATACACACCTCACAGCTAAAGAAGGGTCCGCCTGACAGATGGTCCTCTACAGGCACCAGAGACCTCTGAATCACGTCGATGAGGAAAAGAAGTATCTGAACTGAAGTACACTGCTTCCTCCCAAGATGCCAGATCAAGACTTTATGATTTAACTCACCATGAAACCCTTTCTCTCCCTCTTTTTCATTTCTTTATTCTGGCGCTGGCCTAGAAAGACAAGGCCCTCATCCTTATCTCCCAGGCCATAGCTAAGGGGGGTAACCTTTCAGATCGCTGTATTGGTCATGTTGCAAGAGATCCCCTGGTCCTCCTTGTGCCCAGTTTCACTTCTTTTCCCAATGTCACTGCAAATTATAGTCAACACCCACCCCTTAGAAGTACATACTCGATTAGACACACTTACCTATGTGAATCTTCATACATTTGCAAACCCCACAATCCCATGATTATCTAGACCAGATCTGCCCCCAGTCACTATGAGCTCTCACCAGCAGCACTCATCTTAGTAAGGCATTTTGGGTGATTTTTTATTTCAGGGTAGGAGATTCTCTTCCCATATGTGCTAAAAGCCTGACTGACCCCTGGCTTAGGAGTAAACACAAATGACAAAGTGATTAGAAATCTCTCCTTAAATCTTGGAGTCATTACAGATTCCGTTGCTAAAATGCTAACTGCCCAGCAAATATTCTTAGACTTTCTGGATATTTACAATGATATAGAAAAAGGGAAAAAGAAAAAAAATAACTTTAAGAAATTCCCAAGCATCACAAATAACCCCAGAAACATAGTGAAAATTTGACAGATGTGTAGAGAGTAAATTCTTCATTTTTTGTCATAGAAAAGAGCACCTAAGTATCTACTGAACTGGAAAATTGGATAGAACCATGTCCATGTGACTTTGGGCAAATCATTTAACCACCTTACATCTTACGTCTTAGCTTATTCATCTGTAAATAAAAACATCTTTTCTAATTCAAATGTTTCGTCATCATTGACATATTATCGCCGCTTTTTGCAAAAGATTTGTTTAAAAAAAGAAAATTATGGGGCGCCTGGGTGGCTCAGTGGGTTAAAGCCTCTGCTTTCGGCTCAGGTCATGATCTCAGCGTCCTGGGATCGAGGCCCACATCGGGCTCTCTGCTCAGCGGGGAACCTGCTTCCTCCTCTCTCTCTGCCTGCCTCTCTGCCTACTTGTAATCTCTCTCTCTCTGTGTCAAATAAATAAATAAAATCTTTAAAAAAAAAAAAAAGAAAAAGAAAATTATGTTCCTAACTGACTGTGCGTTTCAAAAGCGCTTACAGAATAATACTTGAAGTCAGATAACCAGGCCAATCAATCTCATTTGTCTTAGAACTTTAACTCTTAGCAAATAGAAACTTAGGAACTTTACAGCAGTTGTATGATGTATTATTAATTTAATGTATGAAATGAACACAGTTTCTTTCAAAAGGTTTATAAACAACCAAAAAGATAAGGCATGTAGATTATCTTTGATTTCATGATTTCTATCAGTGTCTTCTATGCTCTTACACTGAACTTCAAAGAACTGAAATACAACCTAATACGGAAAATCTAGACATAGTATAGCTACATGTATGTTGAAATAGCCGTGATGTTTTGTTTTGTTTTTCCCTTACCAGTCACTTCTGACAGGCAGTGTCACTTAACCCACCTGATTTAAAATAATCGTCACAGCAATTCTGATGTCTTTGTCTTAAGCATAAAGAAATAATTTCATAAGAAGTAAGTACTTCTTCTAAAGATTTATTTATTTATTTATTTATTTATTTATTTATTTATTTGAGAGAGAGAGAGAGAGCGCGCACGTGCACACAAGGAAAGGGGAAAAGGGAAAGAGAATTCTCAAGCGGGAGCTGAGTGCGGAGCCCAATCCAGGGCTCAATCCCAGGACCCCAAAATCATAACCTGAGTCGAAATCAAGAGTCAGCTGCTCAAATAACTGAGCCACCCAGGTGCCCCACAAAAGGTAAGTAAATTATTTTCAGGTCATGAACCCAATAAAATCTTGCACCTTTATCATTACATAACTTACATAGGGCATTCTCCTCTCTAATGCTAAGAACCTTTTCTTCCTCAAAATGAACCATCATGGCAGAACAGTTCTTTCAGTGAACAACAAAACAAAGTCATATTATCAACTTTCATGAAGAAACCGTTTTCAGAAATTATAATAAAATTTGGGCTCTTTCATTATTGCTTGTATGAACCTGGTGCCTTAGAGTAAATGTAAAGAGCCAGACTTGGCTATACAGACACTCTCCCTCCCCAGCCTCATCCCATTCTGTGTCATTTACCTTCAAAACATAAAATCAACCTGTTTAGACAGAATTACAGAATGACAAACAAATATAGAAATTTTATATCAGGATGGTAATGAGGGTGGGCAGATAATGTTTCCTCCCACTAATGAGACAATCTGAGGGAGATATTATTACTGAGAACTAACAAGACAGAAGAGAGATGTTAGGAAAAAAAATCTTCCAATGAATCCAGAATATTTAAATATTGTGGCAGTAACTGCAGCCCAGAAAGTGCTTTGCTGGGAGCCGAGGAGTAGGTCAGCTGCAGTCCTGCACAAGAATGTGGATTAAATGTAATTTTCCCACTAAATGTCTCCCTCTCCACAGAACAGCAGAAAAGCCATAAATGTTTCCCCCACTGATGCATAATTCTTTTACGTTCAGTGAAGTTGTGTTTACACATATTAAAAGTAGGGAATGGAGGTGCCCAGGGACCCAGAGAGCAGCCTATGCCTATATATATGACAGAGACCTATTTTTGTTCAAGCACCATACTTTAGAATGAAATGCTGAATTTCTATGCAGCCGCCCATTTCAATTTTGCTCACTTCCATAGTTTTACACATCTTCCTTTCAGTATAGTGCCTTGCTTTAGGTCTCATGTAGTAAAGTAACGCAACCGGACCCAAAACAAGGAATGAAAAAAACTGGATACTTTACCCCCAAAACAAAAGGGACAAGTTTCGTCCAGACTAAAGAAAAACTTGTTAAAATACAGAAGCTCATTTCAGACGTGGTATTTATCAAGAACTAGGGGATTATATCAAATTAGGAATATTAGCAAAAACTTCCTTGATGAAAAAATACCTTCCTCAAGGATACAGTTTGTGAATTTGCTACATCAAGAACCATGAAGGCTCCCTTCCTCCCTGGAAGAGGTACCCCCAAGACACAAAAGTGAACAAGGTGAAGCATTCATTGGATTCATTCAAAACTTTATTGAAGATAGACATCATTCCAGAGGTCTCTGCGCATGTGTGCCTAAACTCTGATGTATTAAGAGAGGCGGCGAGAAACACAAAACGTAAGAGAATCTTCTCAGTAAAATATTCAAATTTTAGTCATGAAAGTCTTCAACTGTAGTCTCTTTATTCACTAATTGTTGGTATAAATACCATCACCTAAACTTCCAAAATCTTTTAAAGCAGTTTTACTAAAAGTTTTGCCCAAGGTAATAAATTAACCAAAATTTTTATCAGTGTAGGGTTTAACTTCAGCTTATTTTCGTGAGCATCAGGACAATGGAGGGTCCCCAAACCCTCTCGCTTTTTTAACAACCCTTTACATTTAAATCCATGTGCATTTTTTTACTCCTTTTCAGGTAATTTGCTCTTTTCATAAAGAAGAAATGGAAGCAGATATGAAGAGTGTCTTGCTAGTGAACCACCCTTCCGATGAACAGACCCTGCTACCTTTCTAAGACAGACTGCAATGTCCGCCAAGCCCATTAGAGGGAGCTACAGAGAACACGAGTTTCCTGACCAACAGTATTTAGATAAGCCACTGACAGAAAATAGAAGCAACCTAAGAATATTCATGCAGGGTACGGGATGTCTCGAGCTACCGGGATCTTGAGTCCAAAGCACCTGTAGATCACCATATCCCTGCATGGCCAAGAGCTATTGGTGCCCTTTACTCTTTGTTAGAGCTTAGACACAGAGACTATCAGGGCACCCGTTTCTATGAAAGCAAGGCTATAAATCACTCACCAGGAATCAGAACACCTGGATGTTCACTGACAGTTTCCTGGCAGCTTTGGATGCTTTTCAAACTATGCAGGATGATCCTGCCAAGTGCATGAGATAACTTATACAAGTGTGCACCGAAGAAATCCAGAGTGGTGCCGGAATGGGCTGCATTAATAACTGAAACCTTGACATACGGGAACTACTAATTCTCTCCTCTACTGTTAAGTAGTCCACCCTGTGCAATGCTTAAGCATCTAGAAAACAGATTTCCTAACCTAGTAGCTTTTTAGGAGATTTTCATATTTGAAATGATTTAACCAGGTTCTACTTTCCAAGCCTCAAAATCGGACCTTGTGAATTAAATGCTCACACCATCTTCCAAAGCATCAGTATCTGCCCTTCACTGAAGACACAGAACTAGTGTTCATGCAAAATATCATCTTCTTAAACAGTACATAAACTTTTCCATGTAGGAAAAAAACCCAGATTCTTGGTAATAGCCGAGGAATTCTATTAAAAGTTTCAAAATGAATCATGCTATCACTTCTCCAAATGTTCTAGTCATTTTTATTTTTCTGTTTCCTTGGTTTTCTTGAAGGTGAAAGCTGCCCTACTTAAAAATAAATAGCTGGCAGACTAATAAATTATCTGTGGAGTTCTGATTATCATATTTGCCTCTGCTAAAACTACCCACATGAAAACCCACACTAGGGCTCCTGGGTGGCTCAGTGGGTTAAAGCCTCTGCCTTCGGCCCAGGTCATGATCTCAGGGTCCTGGGATCCAGGCCCGCATCGGGCTCCCTGCTCAGCGGGGAGCCTGCTTCCTCCTCTCTCTCTGCCTGCCTCTCTGCCTACTTGTAATCTCTCTCTGTCAAATAAATAAATAAAATATTTTAAAAAAGAAAGAAAGAAAACCCACACTAACCACACTCCCATTTTGCTACTTATCACACAAGCACAAACACAAACATTACCCTTGAGTATCTTGAGTATTTTCGTCAACAAGTTGGAGTCATAGATACTACTACTACTGATATTTGCTTCCCCAAGTTTTGGAATTTTAACTGTGTAGACTTTTTATCGATGAAAAGATCAGCATTGGGGCACCTGGGTGGCTCAGTCAGTTGAGCATCTGACTCTCAGTTTCAGCTCAGGCCATGATCCCAAAGTTGTGAGATCAAGCCCCGCATCAGGCTCTGTGCTCAGTGCGGAGTCTGCCTCAGAATCTTTTCCCATCCCTCTCCCTCTTCTTTTGCCCCTCGCCCCACTCACACTCACGTGTGTGCATGTGCTAGCTCTCTCTAAAATTAATTAATTAACTGGAAAAATCTTTAGGGAAAAAAAGATCAGAGTTTGCAAACGTCTTTCATTACTGCACACTGGGTATGATCACCTGATTTCCTGGGAAAAGCACTGGACCACAGTACTAGAAAAGCTGGGCTATGATCACGACCTGGCCACTGATTATCTATCTGTATGATGTGAAGCAAGTCTCCAAATTATTCTGTGACGAACATCTCTGATTTACAAATGGCATCAATAATCACCCTCTCGCTGTTTGCAGCTGTGTTTATGATTCAGCCAGCATGCCTAACACTTCCCACGATTGCACTCTCAGAAGCCACGATCAGAATAGTGAATGTGTATTCCAATCTCAGTACTGTTGTTGCAGAGCCAACAGAACTAAAAAAGGCTAAAGGCCTTTCTTTATGAGAATATGGTATGGATGAGGTAAAAGATGGGAGAATTCAGTGAATGATTTTTCAAAATGAAAAAGGCAACAATGGCACAATTTATGGAAAGCAATTTATACTCTATTAGGTCAGAAAATTCCTAATCCTAGATTTATGTTTGATTGTATTTTCAAACCACATGCAATAGATGCTTTTGGTGTTTTTTGTTTTTTGTTTTTTTAAGTACAGGGTGGATACAGGTTGGCCGCAATGTCAACTGATTTGATTCTCTTCTTTTAGGGACAAACATCTCAGGATGAAATGTAAGAAAGATTATTTTGGCTTCAAAAATTTTAAATGCTTATTCTTTCCCAAAGATCAGATACAATGAACCTTGAAAGACAATGAAATAGTCTGCTAAGCCACATATATTTTCATTTTTAAACCTATGTTTAAGCAGTAGGGTCACCTTAGAGAAGGTCCTCTTATTAAGTGTAATGCTCTCTTCAAATACTTTTGTACAAATATGTTTATTTGAGAAAGCGACACTAGCAAACAGTTAAATACCATATGCTACAAGTCATGGGAAAAAAAAGAGTTTAACTACAGTTCACATAAAACTGAGACCTCAAAAGAAGGTTATTTTGAAAATGTACACAAATAAATTTTAAAAACATTTGGGGACATTCTGGAGTTCAAGCCTACAACCATGGGGCACAGTGCATTAAATGCCAGCATTTGGGCACTGGAAAAACAAAGAATCCGCTTCTAGGATATATGCAACATGGATCGGATGGTTTAGTATTTGAAACAATGAGAAACTGAAATGATGGAGATAAAAAACAAAACATCAACAGTAACTATACAAAAAGCACACATATTCTAATGCCCAAATCTAAATATATTAACTTTCTCTTTTACAATTCCGGTCTCCCAAAGAGGTCTGCATGTAATAGGTGCTCAGTAAAACGTTCATTCAGAAACCCCTATCTCCTCCTTTAAGGTGAGCCCATTACATCACTTAGGATAGTCTTCCCATTCCCCACGTGGTTAGCTGGCTAAAAATTGCTCTCGACGTAGGAAAATGCTTCACAATCACAGATGTGACCAACACAGTGTTTACAACCCAACAGCCTTACATTCAAAATGCTCTTCATCTCGGAAGGCCCATGGCTGTACTTTCCCCAATTTTTAACCATTTAAAAAAAGGGTTGTACATTGCACCACTCTACCAGGGAACAATCTGAGACAAGAATTAAAAATAAGATAAAACAGTGAAAAAAGTAATCTCTTGAAGGATAAAAAAGAAATCAGAAATCAAACCCCCGTAATTCTCTTTTTCTGTCCTATATTCACCAAAGGCAATATTAAGCAACAGAACTTTGTTACATCCAGAACCATTATTCAGTGTAATGCTTAATGCACACTATTGGCCAACATCATTTTCCTCAGAGGTCCTAATGGAGAATTTACTTGGCAGAATTATAACAAAAGGATGGAAGAGATAGAGGTTCATAGCATCAATGTTATTTAGAGTTGACATATTCCACAAATCCCAGTTACACGTGACATTCCACTTCACAGATGACATTATGCTAATATAGGGTTTTTTTAAGAAAACATTGCAGTAATTAAACCTCTTCTGATAGCATTCATTCAACAAAGGAAACGATTTGCAACCTGAGCACTTGGACGTACAGTGACTTCCCAACTTTAGGACACATCCTGTCCCACGCTCTAGAACCTTAAAAAAAGCCTCCAAAATTTAAGAATTACAGTACCTAAACATTACAATTATAACTACCTTTCATCCTCTCATCTATAATTTTAAATGTATCAAAAATTGAAATAAACATTCAAACATGCTGAACAGAGCCTGATGGGGAGCTCGATACAGGGACCCCGGGATCATGACCTGAGCCGAAGGCAGACGCTTAACTGACTGAGTCACCCAGGCGCTCCTAGAAATTCTTTATTAATCTGAATAATTTGGGAGGATGACAGTACCTTCTAGATTATAACAAACTCATTACCTAGTACAAAAGGAAAAAATATGAATGTGGCTTCTAATTCTTTATCTAATCTTTACTATTCCATCCTATGTGGATATGCATAAATTTTATGGTTACATTTATTAAATAAAATTTTAAAAATATCTGTCTTCTCTGAGAAAAATATAAAATTATTAAGTTTATTTTATTGTTTTTTCAAAGAAATTATAACAAATCACCAAAACTAAACATAATCTAATATCTGCACTTTGGCACTATTAATACAATAAAGGCAACTATTCTAACAAGATGAGTTCACGAATTCTAAGATCTAGCACAAACCTAACCCTAGGAAGAGCATATATCTGAAGACACAAGAATGAAATACCAAAAGAGAAACATGCCTACAAAACATAAAGTCAGTTCCCAAGGTCACACAAGTATCTTCTATTATTTTTCCAGTAATTACTTTCATCTTAATCCTTAAAACCTTTAGTGTACTAGCATGATCCTTAAATACTGCTCATATATAAAATTCAAAGGTATACAACATTTCCACTCTTCTTTTCCACCCATCTAGAGATCAGGGACAAGATCTCTGGTCAGATCCCAACATCATACAATATTCAGTTAGTTTTTTATCAAACTACTTTTGTTGACATACATAGAATGAATTCTTAATAATTTACTAAACCTAAGTCAGAAGACTTTGTGACATTTAAGAAAAGACTGTATCTTCAGTATTCTTTGATCCAGCCTTAAATAAGGTTTCAAAACCAGTCTGGAAAAAAAAGTGAGCCAATTACAGATTTTACTACTTTCATTATGGGAAATGTAGTCAATAGTGCCATCAAATCTAATCTTAACCATCCATGCAATCATATAACAGCCTTAAAATCTTAATGAATTTTCCAGAGACCTTTACTAGCCAATCCCAGTAAGGATATGAACACATAAATCTGATTTTGGTAAATGTGAATAGTAGAATCTAATCTTTGACCATATACAGGAATTCTTACAGGACTCCTGCAAGACACAGCATCACTACCCATTATTAAGGACAACAACAAACCACACTCATTATTGGACCCTCTGACAGTTATAAAAATTTCCCCCTTAATACTGAGTTAAAATACGCATGTTACTTTTATCGTATTGATCCTACTTTTGCTTTCTAGACAAAAGTGTGCCCACTTTTTTTTAAATGGCAACCTTGTAAATAATTGGGGACAGGTGTTTTCGTTCTCATTAGTCTTCTCTTCTCTAGGCTGCACAGCCCGACTTCCTCTGTCTGTGACATGATTTCCAGACTCCTGGCACTCCAGTTTGTCAATGCCTTGCCTAAAATTATGGTGTCTTGGACAGAACACAGTATTCCAACTGTGATCTCGCTAGTGTTAAGTACGTCAAAGATATTACTTCCCATGCTGTGGACACTATTTCTATTTATACTACCTAGGGAAGGCGTAAGGGTGTTTGTTGTGTTTTCTTTTCTTTTTCTTTTTCTCCCCCACCCTCCTTTAAGCAGCGGCATCATACAGTTGGCTCATGTTAAGTTGGTAGTCAAGTAAAACCTCCATGAACTGAAAATTTTCATATTCAGTTCACACTGGGAGCCAGAAACCACTTACTCCAGTAACAGAGAATTCACATGTGTAGCTGCCTGAGGCAGAGATGAATATCTGGGATAACCCACTACATCTTGTTATAAAATCTCTTCTGGTTGCCATTCTTATTTCTTAAAATTTCAATAACAAAATTACATATTTTTCCTTTGGGGACATCTTGAATATTCAAATACACATTTATGTATATCATTACTTATGTTATATTTAATATGTGTTGGTCACTGTTCTGAGTGCTTTAAGAACTTTTTTTTTTTTAAGAGAGAGAGAGAAAGAGAGAGAACATGTGCACATGTCAGGATGGGGGAGGGAGAAAGAGTCTCAAGCAGGCTCCATGCTCAGTGCAGAGCCCCATGTGGGGCTTGATTCCACAACCCTGAGATCATGACCTGAGCCGAAATCAAGAGTCTGAGGCTTAACTGACTGAGCCTCCCAGGCACCCCATAATACCAACTCATTTTATGCAGATAACAGCCATGAAGTAGGTACTACTATTACACACATTTAACAAATGAAGAAACTAAAGTGCAGACGATTTAAGTAACTTGACTTAAATCAAACAGCCAGGATGCAGCAGAGCCAGGATTCCAAACCAGGTAGTCTAGAACCAAATTGGGATTCATAATCACTACACTATGCTGCCTCTTGATCCTAACTAAATACTTAGAAAAAAAAGCACTGGAAACTTGGAAAACAAAATACAACATCCACATTATATTTCTATCTGCTTGTCTTAGTTCTATTAAACGGATAACAGATAAATACAATCGTGATAAGCAACACAGAAAGAGGTAACAGGTATTCTGAGCATAATTTTATATTAAATCCAATATATGAAAGTCACTTTCAGGGCTATTGAAGGGATTATATAATTTAGTATCTGTAAAGTGCTTAGAATAATGTCTGGCTCAATGCAGGTGCTACCTTTATTTAAATATAAATATTATAAATGTATTTATTCATACAAATATGCATAGATGTAAACTCATTTATAAATTACACAGTTCCTTAGGGCAAAAAAAATAAGCTTTAAGTTGCAATGAGACTTTATTTTAAAAGTGAAATAGTCTCAAACACAGAAGAGAAACACAGTGAGAACTGAAGTGGGCAGGATGATCAGAAATGCTGCATGTTGGAAAAAAAAAAAAATCACTCAACGTCATTAGCACCCATCTTCTAATGGAAAATTCCACGAACTTCATGTATGCCAACAGCTTGTCCAGGGGTTAAGAATAAAAACTCTCACACACATGCACTGCCCCCACTCGTTACAGGTCACTAAACCCATCCAGGATCTCTTTAAGTACTCAATATTAATATTTTTGGCGACCAATGTGTGTTCCTCTTCATGTAAGGTTACCTAAAGCATGTCCTTTTGTTAGTTCTTTCAAATGAATGACACAGGGAATTCACAGAGCATCATTTTTACCTAAAACTGAGAGCTATATACCAGGAAAACCAGCAACATCTCATCACTAGAATTTCCCCAGCACACGGAGTCTCATTTGGCTTTGAGCTGTGCTGGGCCAGCAGACAGGGCAGAAGGTGAAGGCCAGGATGGACAGAATCAGGACAGAATCCTGTCACTACATACTAACCCACCATACTGAGATGGGTATACTATTGTTGATATTTTTTAATTATAGTTAATATTTTAAAAAATATTTTATTTTTCAGAGAGAGAGAGAGGGCACACAAGTAGGGGGAGCTGCAGAGGCAGAGGGAGAAGCAGGCTTCCCACTGAGCAGGGAGACCAATGTGGGACTCGATCCCAGAGTCCTGGGATCATGACCTGAGCCAAAGGTAGTCACTTAACCGAGCCACCAAGGCATCCCTATAATTATTAATATTTATTAAAGTTTGTGACTGGCACTTTGGTTTGCTCTCCAATGTGAGTGAAGGAAACTTGCTTATTTTTTCTATGATTTTCTAATAAATCAATATTTGGACATGGATGCATAGCAGTTTTAATGTAAATCATCCATAAGGTAGCTGTGAACATTATTCCACACCAGCTCCCAAACAACTTTTGTTTTGTGTGGATAGAAGTACTTCACTGTTGATTCATGTGTGAATTTATGTTAATAATTGGCAGTGACAGGATTTTTACTAAACTTACAAGCATATGCGCAGATTCTTAGCTTAGAAAGTTGGTTCGTGTATGGTCCTCTACATCTAGTTGTATTTAGTGAATTATTATTCTAGTCAAATAAAAACTTGTGATTTAGGAGAAGTAACTGAAAGGGAAATGAGAGAGAAAAAGAGAAAAAATGATAGGCCTACTATATTGACATAGAGTCCCCAAACCAAATACTAAAGGGACGAGATGCTTTGTTCCACCTCATGTCTCCATCAATCACTATCTTTTCCTATCTCCACACTTCCTAACAAAGGCCTGACCGCCTTATTCTACAGCCATTCTATAATACAGCAATGAAGAACTAATCTGATTACTATAAAAGTACTAAGAATTTCAAGCAAAAAATTATTTATCCTCTACAAGTTTTACTTCAGTCAATACTTCTTTTCTCTTTAAACTTAGGATTATGTTGGGGTATTTTTCTTTTTAAAGACTTTACTTATTCATTTGAGAGAGAACAGAGAGCACCTGCGGGGGGTGAGGGGGAGGGGCAGAGGGAGAGGGAGAAGCAGACTCCCTGCCGAGCAGGGGACCCCCCCCCCCCCCC